>CAWUFW010006708.1:897500-1109529 GCA_963921515.1 Calotriton arnoldi
CTTCTAGTAGCTTAATGATGTCAGATGATGAAATATCCATTACACAAGCAACTTCAACCCATCTACAATGTAGACCAAGAAGTACCCTTAGAAATGGTGTATAGTGTTTACCTCTCAACGGGCTAGCAATATCCATGGCAACCTCGTCCCAAGGATGTTTTGGGAGTCTCCTTCAAACTATGGGCACATGCCTAGGGACTCGCACCTTATCCCTGTTGTTGCATTCCCTGCAATGTCTTACACATCGTTCAACCTCCAAGGCAACACCAGGCCACCAGAAACTGGAGCACCGTCTCTGATTGGTTTTCACAATAACCATGTGTTCCTCATGAGCCAAGGAAGTCGACCTACCCTTTAGTCTCACAGGGACAGAGGCCAGGTACCTCAACAGAAAGCCATTATAAACTTCAAAATTAGTTGCAAAGTAATTTATCTCAGAGCCTTTATGACAGCGTACTGCACAGGCAATAAGTTCTTCAACCACATTTCTCTTTTGAAGTAATACAGCTCCAATGACTTTTGGGCTAGAATCTGTGACCAAAATTGTTTCAACCCGAGACACAAATGTCTGCAAACGGGGTGCACGCTTTAAATCTCCTTTCAGCTCCAGACATTACTTCTAACAACCTGATTTCCACTGAAACTCCACTTCCCTTACCAGTAGTGATCTTAAACAGTTTTATCAGCATGGTTTTTGACATATTTGTTGTTGTATATAGTCATACCTAGCTATGAAGCACATTCCTCCTTGTTACGTGACTCTTTCAGATTCACAATTGTATTAACTAAACCATTCTTCGGTCTAATGCTTGTACCAGGTCTTTGATGTCCTGGATAATTCAATTCATGAACACCAAATCTGCACTTGTTTTCATTAAGCATCAAGCCAGCCTCCTGTCATCCTTTTCAAAACCAAGTGCACCCTTTCATCATGTTCAGTCTGATTACTCTTGACTCTTGGTGGCAATCTTGGTAATACCAAACACCCAACAAACCTTATAAGATCTTCAAATTACTCTTTGAAAAACTGACGTAGCAAAAACAAGCTCAAAAGTCATTCTCTGGAATTTATACGCCCCTATTGGTGGTATGAAAGCAGTTAACTATCGAAGGGGATGATCAAGTTCTTTCTAATAGGAAAGCAGAAGTTTCGTCAAGAGTGAAGTAATTTGCCCTGCAATCTGTCAACCATTTCCTCATGATTGAGTGCTCTTAAATCGATGAATAAACGTATCTTTCCACTCACCTTTCTGGCTACTATCATGGAAGTGAGCCACTCTGTAGCTTCAACGACTCAATGACCTCAAAATCAGTTCGCTTTTGGAAGTCGACTTTTACATTCTCTTGCATACTCAAAGGGACGCGTCTCACTTTAACTGTAACAGGAATTGCATCATTTTTAAGCCTGATGTGATGCTATAACCCTTCAAACACCCCAGTTGTTTATTTAACACTTTGCATTTCTACATAAAATCGGCTGCCTTCTGTTGCATCTCATGCATCAGTACTTGAGGGTTCATATAAGGATCTAGATTGACAACTAGTAGCTTTTGATGTTGCCACCCTAACAAATTATCACCCTTGATGGAGATATATACTTTCCGTACAATACACTGATTGCCTATCTGTAACTTGGCATCAAAATAATTTAACATCTTGATGGAAGGTTTCGCCTAGCCTCTTGGTCGTACATTCCACTTGCACAATGACGCTCTTCTTGCAAAGTTCTTTGCCAAAACTTCTCTAGAAATTATGGTTCAGTGCAAGCAAAAGCCAAATCTTATAAGTACATCTGAGGAGTTGATTTTTACAATCTCGGAAGGATGTTCATGTTTAGAATTATCACTAGAAGGATGTTCATGTTTAGAAATATCATTAGCATCACTACACAAATTACTAGACACATCATAGACTTGAAGAATAATCACGTCTGATTTTATTTTTTTGGTATCTTTTTACCTTTGTTCTTTTGGAATTAGATTTTGCAGCATTTCCCAAAATGACCGTTCTTTCCACACACATTACAAATAACATGTATTGCTGTAAAGTCACTTGCATTATCTTTGTGCCTCTCTGCCACATCTAAAACTTTCTCTCTTAAATTTCGACTTTTCATCCTCACCCAATCATTTCTTTTACCAAACACTTTCTTCAACTTTCTCTTGGGAAATAGTTTGTGTTGCTCAACTCTGTCACACAACTAACCATGTGCTCAGCCCTCTTAGCTTTGAGGACTTCCTCAAATGGCAGTTTAACTTTGAGCCATAGTTCGTCTCTATTCTTTTCACTAACAGAACAAGTTGGTCCCTTATCCTTTCCTCAGCCCCACCAAACTTACACATGAAAGCAAGTTTCCTGAGACTAGTGATGTAGTCTTATACTGATTCAGCCTTCCCTTGCTAACCTAAGATCAAAGTGCTACCTCTCCATAATCATAGGTAATGACGATCCAACTTCAGCATGCATATTTTGTATTCATTCAAATGTCTTTGCTGTTCTGACAAAGTTTGTAGTACCTCTTGCACTTCTCCTTCCAGACAGTGCAGTTAAAAAAGAGTACTTGCAGTCTGCACTGTGATTTATGCGCCAGACCCTTGCATAGTTAACAAATATAATCTTTTCCACTTTAAAGGTGGATTACCTGGACTGGTCAAGACAAACTAAAGAGGAGTTCCATTCTGCGATTTTTGTTTTTTAATTTTTCTATTATTTATTTTTAACATGAGAAATTAGTCTGACAAATCAGCCCCAACAACTACACTATATTGTGTTGCTAACAGGTCAAAGGCATGCCAATCACCTTGGTATAGGCATGAGCAGTTTGCCCACTTGGTCAGAAAAGAGTTCTTGTCACCGGAGTGAGATTTGAGCAAATTCTGGATGATGCTGAAATTTGACAAAATATTTGGTATGCCAGTCACTCAGCATTAATGCAACTAAATGCAAATATGTTTATATTTTGTTCTTTATATGAACAAACTTCCTTCTTTGTTAACCTGCTATCATCAAGCCAATTCTTCCTAATTCTTAAAGATGGTCATCAATACAGTAGGATTGCTGAAACCCCTGTGTAGAATCGACTCCAAAAGGGCCTTCCAGGGCATACACGTTTATTCTCTACAGCCGATGGACCACGCACTGCAGAGAATAGTCCACACCCAAGATGGCTCCTGGCGAGGTGTGTGTGTTATTGTTGTCCATGTCAGTTTCTATAGCCGTTAGAAGTTGAAAAGGTTGCGTGGAAATGCAGATGTTTCACACAGAATTGCTTCTCTGAATTGCAAATGACTTCACACTCCCAACGCACTGCTTCTCCGCATTTAGCCTCCTCGCCTCCCTTTCACAGAAACTGGCGATCTCCTACATGACTGTACTGCCCTGTAACTTCACATCTTGCAAGCTGATCAAATGGCAGATGATCCTCTGGGACTGAGCCTCCTCAATACAGCCACCATTCTAGTCTGCATGCTTGCCCCTCCTCTTGAATAGCTAGCTCTGACTTCCCAAGCTCTACAGATCATAACATCACCCCGGTCACTCCCTTGATCCCTTCCCCCAAGTCACTCCTCAATCCTAGCCTGCCTCCACAGACTCTTCTGGGTCAATATTCGACTAACCCTTCTTCCTCTAACCTTCCCAACCCTCTGAGCTCCCAACACCAAGTCCCAGATTCCCTCCCCACCTGGCACACACAGTCGCTGTCTGGCCCATCGATCCCCTCTTCCACAAGTTCTCCCCCACCGCAGGGTCCCCTGCTCTTAGCCTCGCCTTCCCATTCCCACACTTTATTGGAAGCTAGACTAAATGAGATCTCTCTTTGCCTCCAACAACTTAAGGCTGAGGTTCGAAGCCTATTACATATCACCTCGGAACTGCCAGTTAATTCGAGATTAAGCTACCCAACAATGTCCAATCACCTTATCCGCACTCCCCCATCCAAGGGGAGCACCAGGCTCCCTACCTCCCACTCAGCTCGTTGATCATCGCCCCACAATTGGGAAACCGCACCCCATCCTAACAACCCTTCACGGCCCTCTAGATGTATAGCCTCACTGTCTGACAGGGATATCCATTCTCTCCTACTCTCATATGATCCAACACATTCTCCCAACAATACAAACTTGCACTAAATTGAAGCAATCCCTACGGACCCTTTTAGGGTACCTAGGTTAAACACCAGAGCCTCAAATGAGAATAACCTCATGAGAATCTACCACACTTGATACCAACCCAAAACTTAAATGCGTGCTCCTCAACTGCAGATCAGCAGTAAGACATGCTGCTGACATTGCTGACCTCATCCTTGCTCAAGGCCTTGACCTTGTAATGTTGACTGAAACCTGGCTAAATGACTCATCTGCTCCCATCCTGGACATTCTAGTGCCTCCCAACTACGATATCATCAGGCTGGATAGAACAAGCGGTCAAGGTGGTGGCATTGCTTGCATACACCGTAGCAATCTAACAGTCAAGCTACTACAATCCGATCTCCTGCTGTCTTGTGAATACCTGTGCATTGAGGTGGTTGGTAGCAACAAACACCTATGCAAATTGCACACATTCTGCCCACGACAACCCTCTCTTCATAGAACAGATCATGGACATTATCTCCGCTAATGTTGTTCTCCATGGCACTCAGATCTTCCTGGGAGATTTCAGCCTTCACTGGAATTATATGAATGATGGGGCAGTCAATAGCCTTAAATCCTTCCTGCTAGACCTCAACCGTATCCAAATTTGTGACAGCCCCACGCATATTAAAGGAGCTACCTTAGATCTTGTCATTGGTAAGCTCAATACCATCCTACTGGAATCTATTGTCCCATGTGATTGGACAGACCACCATTGCATCACCTTTCGCATCCTGGACTCGGTAAGAGTCAATAGAGTCCAGCCTAAGAATCCCAGACACTGGAAAAGATGTCTACGTAACATCAACTCGCATGATCTGACTGCTCTCTGTGATAACATCCTGCCACCTCCTGTGAACATGTCTGATGTCCATGACCTTACCGCCCACTATAACCGCTCCATGTCAATTGTTCTAGACTCCATGGCGCCGCTACAGCTAAAAAGATTATCCTCCAAAGTCTCCAAACCGTAGTACAATGATAGTCTTAATGATGAAAGACGGAATTTAAGACTTGCCGAAAGAATGTGGAGATCCTCTCCCTCCCTAGAACATCTCAACCATCTGAGATATCTCAGAAGCAACTATAACAAACGCATCAGATGCTCGAAAGCCGCCTTTTTAGAAATCCATTAGATCTAGCAAAAAAAAGTCCCAAAAAATTGTTCGAACTCATCAAGTCTCAAGCAAACAATCAACCTAACCTCTCCGCATCGGGTCGAGGTCCACATCCGAACTGCGAGGAATTCGGTGATTTCTTCTGGGATAAGACGACTAAGATCGAAGCTGAACTACGGTCCGCCTTGGAGCTCCTGTCGATCTGTCCGCCTAACACCCTCCTTCCTCCCTGGTCAGATGTCATCCTGCCTGCTCAGCTCTGCCCCCCCAAAAACAACGAATCTTGGAGCTTATTCAAAACCGTTGATGAAAGCACTATACGCAAAACGCTGGCTACTATGAAACCATCTAATCATTTCAACGACCCCCTGCCGTTGAACCTCTTCTCTGAAATCAGAACCTCCATACTCCCACTTTGGACTAAGATTGTCTATGCTTCACTGCTGCAAGGTGCTATTCCAGACTGCCTAAAATCTGGGCAAGTTACCCCTATTATAAAGAAACCATCCGCAGATCCCACAACTTCCGCCCAATTTCTAACTTACCCACGTTGGCAAAGCTCCTAGAGAAATGTGTGCACGTTCAACTCTGTAACCACATTGATCAATTCCAACTCCTGGACCAATTTCAATCCGGTTTCCGACCGGGTCATAGCACAGAATCCGCTCTCACCCACATAGTAGATGATGCGCTAAGATTGCTTGATCAAAACGAATCTTGCCTACTGATCCTCCTTGACCTTTCGTCAGCATTTGATACTGTTAAACATGATAACCCCATCCTATGCTCCAGGAGGTCAATTAGGTTATCTGGGCCTGTGCTAAACTGGTTCTCCTCATTCCTCCACAATAGAACCCAAAGCTTCAAGATGAACCAGTCCCTATCTCATCCCTCTCCAGTCACGCTGGGGGTTCCACAGGGATCTACGCTCTCACCCACGCTTTCCAACCTGTTCATGGAGCCTTAAACAGTTATCCTGAAATCATCCAGCATTCACTATCACATGTACGCGGATGATACCCAACTTTACCTGAAGATCTCCTCCCCTGATGACATCAGATCCCACAACTCAGTTCTATTGGAAATACAAAGATGGTTGACACATAACCACTTGAAGCTCAGCGCTCTCAAAACGGAATTCCTCCTAATTGCACCACACAAGCAATCTCCAATCATAAAACAATGGGTGAATCAGCTAACCGCTCTTAACTGTACGCCACACATCGTTGATTCCGCAACCTCTTTGGGAATAATGCTAGACAAGAGTCTGAACATGCAGAAGCACATTAGTAACCTCACCAAAGGAGCGAACTTACAACTCAGCATCTTAAGGAAAATAAAACCTTTTCTCCCTTCACATGACCTAAAGATTGCGGTACAAGCCTTAGTGATCTCAAAGCTGGACTATGGCAGCGCAACCCTTTGCAGCCTCCCAAGATCGAAGACGGCTCCTCTCAGGGCTGCCCTCAATTCTGCTGCTAGGCTCCTTACAGGCGCCAAGAGAGACAACAATATCTCGCCAGATCTTATTTCCCTGTACTGGCTCCCTTATGAAGATTGAATACAACTAAAATTCGCATGCATGGCACATAAAGCCATTCACTTCAGTACCCCGATGTACCTCGCTCAAAAACTGGAGCTCTCAGGTGGATCGAGAACCTCTAGAAGTGCCAGCACTCTTCTGCTCAAACCACAAAAATTCAAGAAAAGGAAAACCTACAATCGAGCCTTCTCCGGTATCGCCCTGAGGATTTGGAACTCCCTGCCCCCCGAAGTCAGACTGAATCCTTCTACTGTCCTTTTCAAAAAGGAAGTCAAAGTGTTATTGATGAAGAAATTTCTGCCTTATTATGGGTGCTTACAAGGAGACTGAGGACACCCTCGCAAGTTTGAGTCCCAGCTGCCCAAGTTCCAGAGGACACCTAGCTCTACAAAACTGTTAACTTTGTTCTTTGTGCGTTCTGTTTTCTACCTCTTGTATCCTTCCGGGTGTATTTAACTGTAAAGCGCTCTGATACCCTCAGTGGTCATGTTCGCGCTATAGAAAACATTCTAACGAAATAAAATAAATAAACGGTGAGTGCAAACTTCATCAAAGCACCAATCTCTTTATTGGGATGTCTGGTGCCACTCCACGTCCTTATCCCTTCCTCGTGATAATTGTAACAATATTGGCAAATTCCAACGCATGCCAAGGATAGCAATCTTTACACAACAGCCAGGTGCCAGTCAGGATTTAACTGACAAGATTTAAATTCAACGTTCCACTTAAGCATTCTACTCTAGCTAGTCTTGTGCAGCGAACTCAAGACATTCAAGGTTCTATGCTTATGGCGGTACTGAATAGGACAATCACAAATTCAAGACAAGAATGTATTGAATGAACCGAGCGCACAGCAAAAAGACCTATTGTACTGATTAACAAAAATACATTCTGTGCTTTAAACGTTTGTTGAAAAATGAACAAAGAACATAATCATCTCACACTTTTCTTTCAATAAACGGTTATTTACTTCATTTGGACGTTCCTATTAACATGTTTTTATCAAAAATTCTTTTGGTTATTTAACCTCATTTCATAGTTGAATTGTTATTACATCATAACAATTATATCTACTTCAATAATCACATTGTTAAGGTCATAACGTAAACACAAGGCGATTGGTGACCTTCGGCCCGATGCATTTCGGGACCTTCTGTCCCTTCCTCAGGGGCCACTACAATGTAAACGAAATTGTATCACATGGTGCTACTTTAAGAACTTTTCAGAGCGGCATTCACGTTTTCTCTTCTTTTTTCTTTATTTCATCTATCGTTCACATTGGTGATAGCGATTTCTACTATGGGGTTTTCTTTTTTGTTCACCATTTGTATGCATGAGACGAATCTCAAGGTACAACACAGATTTGTGGCTTCTATGGGTATCGATGGATAATGTTGGCTGAATTTAAATGCACACAAATGATTGATAATTGTATACTGTATGGGTTATGAGTATTTCACCATGTGATACAATTTCGTTTACATTGTAGTGGCTCAGAAGCCAAGTAGGGGTTTGTATAGCAGTCTGGGCTTGCCACTGTCTCCACCATTCACCAGAGTTTTCCAGGTCTTATGGCCCTCCGTATTAATTTTATCCATCCCAGACGTCCCGCTTGCTCTTCATCGACCATCACGTCCTCTTCTTAATCCTGCCTGAAGGTTATGTACGAAGTCGATTCTCCACAGGGATATTTAAAGGGGTTAAATGAAGCTTCACAGGAATGCTTCTATTCAGCTATCTTGCCAGTTTCCCCTTTAACGCGTATTGCATGGCAAGGGGGAGTAGCAGATTGTCATTCTAGAAATCATGCGGGAGGAGATGAAAGGTCATTTTCAAGCCATAAACAGTATTTCTTGAAAAATGGGATGCCTGTGATATTAATGGAGGCACATGCTGCATAGTACAAAGGTAGTGTTTCTGTGACCTGGAAGGCCAGTTTAGTTCTCCAGAAGGTAGTGATTTTTTGAGACTTGCTTGGACTAATCTAAGATGGAAGGAAACCTCTTTCAGACTGACCGACTACATGAAAGGCAGCTTTATTCTAACTCGTGTTTTTTTATAGACAGAAGTTAGGGCACAAAAATATTGTAAGAATGTTGTTCCCTAGATCAAAACAGACTGGAAATTCTGAAACAGTTTAGAAGCCAATATGTGACGTGAACATGACTGATGCCATAAAGAGAGATACATAAGTAAATTAACACCATAAACAAGCTGGTGACAACTGACCACTATTAACACAATTCAATTAAATATACTTTATTTCAGCCACTAGGGTCATAAAAGTACACATAAAACATATGCAATACAAATAATATAAAACGTAGAAAGATAAAAATACTTTATAATTGATAGTAAAACCTCTCCATTATGATAAGATTCAAAAGAACCATAATGGTATTATTTAAAAAAATAAAAAAAATAGGGTCTAACACCAGTGGACATCATGTGGCACCTAATTTGCTATACAGGGTTTCCATGCGCCAAAGTGCAGCGCCCCAACCCTTTCACGGAACATACAACTCAGCACTACATCAGTGCTCTCTGCCACTTGGCAGTTTGTTCCACACAATCGTTTTCACCCATTGCCACATGACAATTGTTTTAAGGATCTAAATATTCTTATTTAACGTCACTTTGCATAGGTTTGAATAAACTGTCACATTCATGAATTGCATGCATTGTTCATAATGTTTATTGAATGAATTGATAAAGTTTTTGTAAGTCTGTTTTCTTTTTACTCACAAGGCAGACGATCATCCTATGCGCTGTTTTCTATGTCCATGTTTAAAAACAAAAAATTAAAAACAGGAAATGTTTAAAAGACACTGCCACTTCCGGTTCTTTGTATTGACTTTCTGACAAAGACCGTGCTGTCGAAACGCGTCGAGTCATTAAAATACTACTCTACTAATATATATATATATATATATCCTTGAAACTCCAACCTTCCCCCAACCGAACAGGAGCACGGACCACAAAGTAGGTGCAGATTCTTTTAGTTTATTTCATCACCCAATTCCACCATCAGCATGACGCGTTTCGACCCCGGAGGGCCTTGATCACATGACACGAAACACAGTACATGATTGGTTTAAATACCCTAGTGCATCATTTCCTGTTATTTTTTCTGTTTTTTTTATCTTTTTCTCATTTCATTTTTTTATATAATTTAAAGTGACAAGCGCCCGAGCAATACATTTGTGCAAAGTGTCGCAAAAGATATGTATACAGAATTGATTTGTTATTTTGTTAAATGCCAAAAGGAATTTTGACCTGTGGCATAGATGAATTGTATACTATTCAGGTGTCAATACCCATTCCATGGACTACTGAAATAAATGATACTAGATAAATCTAAGCCATTATTTGCCACAATGTTACATTTGATATATATAAACATATAAATACATATAAATAAATAGATATAAATATAACGTTACTAAAAGCATTATTAAAAGACTATTAATAGTTCCATTATAATATGCTTTTTCTAAAAAGTGGCAATGCACATGGAAAGTACTGCTGCTGTATATAAATATATACTTGAAACAATCCATTGTATCTAAAATGCTAATGCATAGTACAGTACTTAAAATAGTTTGTCAGCAATAGGTTGACATATACTACAAAGTGCTATTTTGGCTCGCTAGATAAAGTGCAAATGCCTAGTTCATCGTTCGTCCAATGCAATTACTCATACTTTTCAATTTTGTTGTTGCTCGGACCTCAGTTTTGTGCAAAAAACATCTAATTAATAAATAACCGATAAAAACCCCTTAATAAAACCATGTAAAAATGTGTGTGTGTAAAAGAGATATAATAGTAAAAGTTAGCGGCTGTTTTAAATCCTGATCAAATTAATGTACCGTTCAAGAATAAATTCCAAAATTGAAGCTAATAATTGTTCAATATTGGATATAATAAGTTTCCAAACATATCATAAGCTTTTATTACTCAATATCACTATCATATTTAGAGGCAAGTGTAAAGTTCTTCTGTTACGTTAAGGCCCCCAGGGGCCTTAGTGTCGAGATCAATTATGTAGCGTGTTTCCAATTGCCTTAACAATTTCTCCCTGTCTCCTCCTCTTTTGTTGGGGGGATGGCATCCAATAAATAATATTTGAGTTGTTTGGGATCGGCCTTATGAACTTCATCAAAGTGTTGTGCCACGGGATAAGCTGTGTCTTTGTTCTTAATTGCTCTAATGTGCTGGAGTATCCTCTTGTGCCCTTGTAGTATTGTACTTCCTACATATCGTAGGGCACAGGGACACTCCAGCACATAAACCACATGGTCAGACTTACAAGTGAGGGCTTTGTTAATTTCCCTTTCTTGCTCACTAAAAGGGGTACTGTAGGTGGTCATCTTAGTACCGTGTTTGCACGCTTTGCATGTTTTACATGGAAAAAAACCTTTCCTTTGGGTTAGCCATGTACCCCCTGTCGGAGTAAACGGATCATTACGTACTAAGACATCTTTCATGGATGATGCCCTACTGTATGTAATAGCAGGGTTTTTTGGGAGCAGGTGACCAATTACTGGATCATCTCGAATAATGGGCCAATTTCTTTTGATATTTCTAATGGCCTTTTCCTGTCTGTTATATTCGAGAATGAATCTAAAGGTAGAGGTTTCTTCAATGTCCGTATCAATGATCTTGAGAGATTTATTGACAAGACTGTCCCTGGACACTGAATTGCTTTTATTGATCGCATTGTCAATGCAGTTATGTGTATAGCCTCTGGCAAGAAACCTCTCCTTGCTAGTCTGTTGTGCTAATTTGAGTTCATCCTCCCGACTGCAGATACGCTTGATGCGAAGCATCTCCCCATAGGGTATGCTGTATATCAAATGCTGGGGATGGGCACTACCAGCGTGTAGTACCGCGTTACCTGCAGTCGCCTTTCTATTCAACTTTGTTTCCATATGACCATCTTTGATGTAGATTTGAACATCTAAAAAATTAACAGTGATGGGACTAATGGAGGCTGTAAAGTGTAGGTTGAGGCTGTTTTTGTTCAGTTCATCTACAAATTGTTCAGCTTCATTGGTAGAACCTTGCCAAATAATAAAAAGGTCATCTATAAATCTTAGCCATTTTTGTAAGAATGTTGTTCCCTAGATCAAAACAGACTGGAAATTCTGAAACAGTTTAGAAGCCAATATGTGACGGGAACAAGACTGATGCCATAAAGAGAGATACATAAGTAAATTAACACCATAAACAAGCTGGTGACAACTGACCACTATTAACACAATTCAATTAAATATACTTTATTTCAGCCACTAGGGTCATAAAAGTACACATAAAACATATGCAATACAAATAATATAAAACATACAAAGATAAAAATACTTTATAATTTATAGTAAAACCTCTCCATTATGATAAGATTCAAAAGAACCATAATGGTATTATTTAAAAAAAATAAAAAAAATAGGGTCTTACACCAGTGGACATCATGTGGCACCTAATTTGCTATACAGGGTTTCCATGCGCCAACGTGCAGCGCCCCAACCCTTTCACGGAACATACAACTCAGCACTACATCAGTGCTCTCTGCCACTTGGCAGTTTGTTCCACACACTCGTTTTCACCCATTGCCACATGACAATTGTTTTAAGGATCTAAATATTCTTATTTAACGTCACTTTGCATAGGTTTGAATAAACTGTCACATTCATGAATTGCATGCATTGTTCATAATGTTTATTGAATGAATTGATAAAGTTTTTGTAAGTCTGTTTTCTTTTTACTCACAAGGCAGACGATCATCCTATGCGCTGTTTTCTATGTCCATGTTTAAAAACAAAAAATTAAAAACAGGAAATGTTTAAAAGACACTGCCACTTCCGGTTCTTTGTATTGACTTTCTGACAAAGACCGTGCTGTCGAAACGCGTCGAGTCATTAAAATACTACTCTACTAATAAATATATATATATATATATATATCCATATTTCATTATTGTATCCGAACAATGATCCACGGCACCCAATTGCTTCAAGCAGATTTTAATTCAGCAAATGCTCCACTCAACGCGTTTCGGAACCAACGTCCCTTGTTCACGAGTGTTGAGTTGATGTTACAGACTGCTTTAAATAAACATCACATGACTTGTGACTACGAATAAACAGTGTAAACAGACTACATCATAGTTACAACGAAATGCACCATTAAACATGAAACATATAACCCAAACACAATATTAAATCATACTGGTTTTAAAAGTGCAATTCATCTTTTGTGCAATAGTGAGGAAAACGAGTGTCAGAGGATATAGCTAAATAAACAAGTGCCGCTGCGAGGACGGGACTGTCTGTTTACGTTTAAAAAAACGTAAACAGACAGTCCCGTAAACCAGTATGATTTAATATTGTGTTTGGGTTATATGTTTCATGTTTAATGGTGCATTTCGTTGTAACTATGATGTAGTCTGTTTACACTGTTTATTCGTAGTCACAAGTCATGTGATGTTTATTTAAAGCAGTCTGTAACATCAACTCAACACTCGTGAACAAGGGACGTTGGTTCCCAAACGCGTTGAGTGGAGCATTTGCTGAATTAAAATCTGCTTGAAGCAATTGGGTGCCGTGGATCATTGTTCGGATACAATAATGAAATATGGATGTTTGGGGTCCCGCTAACCCACCACGGCCCGCCGTCGTGTGAGGCAAGGATTGAAGCGAGACTTTGTTTGGGATATATATATATATATATATATATTTGAAAATTTCCACGCTCGAAGAACGAAAGAAAGAAGAGGCGCACTCAGGATTTCTGGATTTAGGAGTTAGTATTTTAATGACTCGACGCGTTTCGACAGCACGGTCTTTGTCAGAAAGTCAATACAAAGAACCGGAAGTGGCAGTGTCTTTTAAACATTTCCAGGCCGCCTTACATCCAAACAAAGTTTACCCAATGAGGAGATGCCACACAACGGAAATTCACACACCTCAAGTCCCCCTCGTATATGTAAAAGCCCAACGCGTTTCGAGCACTCCTGTTGTTCATTCATTCTCAGCCCGTGAACAAGAGCACAGGAGTGCTTGAAACGCGTTGGGCTTTTACATATACGAGGGGGACTTTGCCTCATTGCTGAACTGCTGTTCCTCGATTAAAGGTGTGTGAATTTCCGTTGTGTAGCATCTCCTCATTGGGTAAACTTTGTTTGGATATATATATATATATATATATATAAGAGGTGGATGTGTGTGTGTACGCCTAAGAATCAGTGAGTGGGTATGTAGTTATTGGTATTGGAGTGTCTATGGTTTTGAGAATGGCAGTCTGTAATTTAGAGTGGGTGTATGAAAAGTTATATTAGGGTGTGAGAAAATGCATCAAATTATCACATGGATGATGTCATGAGTGATGTCACTGACCATGTCATGAGTGATGTAATATGTGACGTCATCAGCAGTGCATTGCGGGGGCGCGAATTATCGTTAGCTGAACTAACTATAACGGGGGAATTTCACTGGTTTTGTACGAGTGAAATGTCCAACTAACTATAACTTTCCCTAAAACCTATGGTTTTTTCAGTGAATTTCAAAGGTTTTTTAAATGCTAATTTCTAACTATAACATGCCTGAAACCTATGGTTTTTTCAGTGAATTTCAAAGGTTTTTTAAATGCTAATTTCTAACTATAACGTGCCTGAAACCTATGGTTTTTTTAAGTGAATTTCAAAGGTTTTTTAAATGCTAGTTTCTAACTACAGAGGTAGGACATGTGAAGAAAGAAGAAAAAACGCACAGAAAGAAGCAAAAGAAATGCAGAAAGAAGCCCACAAAGACGAAGAAGCAAGGAAGCA
This sequence comes from Calotriton arnoldi, assembly GCA_963921515.1. NCBI lineage: Eukaryota > Metazoa > Chordata > Amphibia > Caudata > Salamandridae > Calotriton > Calotriton arnoldi. The sequence goes on from CAWUFW010006708.1 coordinate 912,114, forward strand.
AGACATGTGCAGAAAGAACCAACAGAGGAGCAGAAATAGGCCTTGTTGCAAAATCATCCTGTGCCCACAACTTTTTCAGACGGGTACTGGTGGTAACTGACTCTGAGTAACTAGGCCTAGAGGCAGTGCTATGCTAAAAGACACTTAGAATACAGTGAAAACACCTACATACACTAGGGAACACTATGCGTTGGGGTACCCCTGTGATTAGCATGACCTCCTCTGTAAGGCCCTAATACATAATAGGGCAGGGGGATTAAAACTACCTCTTAAAACGTGCCACGGGGCGCGTTTGCACAGTGGTGAAGGGAGGGGGGGGCCTGAGGTGACGTGTGCAAACACGCCCTGTGGCCGTTTTAAGTTGGGAGATTAAGTCCCCTTGAATCGTGAGTGTCCCTGGGGTCTAACTAGCCCACAAGGTACCTCCAGTAAGCACCACAGAGCTGCGTTGGAGAGAGGTGTAAAAAGGGGCGTGGCCTGGACCACCTCTCTGCAACGCAGGCCTGTGGCGCTTACTGGAGGTACCTGGTGGCCTAGTTGGCCCCCAGGGGCCCTCAGGATTGAAGGGGTATTAATTCCCCAACTTAAAACGCGCCACAGGGTGTGTTTCCACACATGTCACCTCAGGCCCCGCCTCCCTTCACCACTGTGCAAACGCGCCCTGTGGCGCGTTTCAAGTTGGGGATAAAGTCCCCTTGAATCCTGAGGTCCCTGGGGTCCAACTAGCCCACGAGGTACCTCCAGTAAGCCCCAGAGAGTTGCGTTGCAGAGAGGTGTAAAAGGGGCGTGGCCTCTGAACACCTCTCTGCAACGCAGCTCCTGGCGCATACTGGAGGTTCCTGGTGGGCTAGTTGGCCCCAGGGACCCCCAGTATTCAAGGGGAATTAGTTCCCCATCTTACAACGCGCCAGGGGGCGCGTTTGCAGAGTGCTGCAGGGAGGGGCGGGTCCTCCGGTGCGATGCCGGTCTTTTTAAAAAAAAAATGTTTTAAGAAGGGTTGTGTGGCCCCCCTTCCTTTCCTATTTTATTGGCCCTGGGGACCCCATCCCCCAGGGCCTGACCCCTATTTTTTTTTTTGTTTTAAATTGGAAGGACGCCACGTGTTCCCCCTCCCGAGGCCATATTCGGCCCCGGGGACCCCATCTCCCGGGGCATGGCCAGTTTTTTTTTTTTTTATTAAATTATTGGAGGGGGGCTGCGTGGCCCCCTTCCTCAGGCCATTTATGGCCCCGGGGACCCCATCCCCCGGGGCCTGGCCTCTCGTTGGGGACCGTGGGGGGAGCCCTAATGCCCCCACGGTCCCGCCGGCTCCCCGCGTCCTGCGGGAGCCGGCATTGCTTTTCCACATGGGGAGCTGCTGACATGCAGCTCCCCGTGTGGAAAAGCAATTCTGCTTGCTTCATTGAAGCGAGAGCAGGTTTCCCTGCTCTCGCTTCAATGAAGCAAAGCAGTTTGCAATGACAGGGCGGGAGCCGCGAGGCTCCCGCCCTGTCATTGCAAACAGCAGTGTCCCGGGGTGGGCACCCGGGACACTGCAGGAGCCGGCCCTGGGGGTGGCGGTCCCCCGGGCCATCACAGGCTCCAGGAGGGGGCCGCGCGGCCCCCTACCAACATCTGCACAGCCCCGGGGAGGTGGTGGTCCCCGGGGCTCGGGGGTCCGTAACGGACCCCCAAATTTGCATAGTTAGTGCCCCGGGGAGGTGGCGGTCCCCGGGGCGTGTGGGGGGGCTCGAGCCCCCCCACACAGGTAGTTTTTTTTTTTTAAAACAAGCCCCGGGGGCTGGCGGTCCCCGGGTCTCCGGGGGCGCCATGTGCCCCCCGCAAATATGTAAATAATGCCCCGGGGGTGGCGTTCCCCGGGGCTTGGGGGGCCATGGAGGCCCCCCACCCATTTAAAATACAAGCCCCGGGGGGTAGCGGTCCCCGGGGCTGCGGGGGGGCCGTGAGCCCCCCGCAAATATTTTAGAAAAGCCCTGGGGGGTGGCGGTCCCCGGGGCTGCGGGGGCCTCCCTGGGCCCCCGCTATTAAATTTACGCATGCCCCTGGGACTTGGCCCACCCGGAGGCTAAATATAAACGAAGCGCGGGAGTCCGCGCTTTGTTTTTTTTCGCAGCCGGATCCGCGGATCCGGCGCGCATTTTGCCCTTTTTTTTTTTTTTTTTTTTAAATGCTTTTTTGGGCCCTGGGGGTCCTTGTGGGACCCCCTGAGCAGGCCTAGGGGTCAGGGTGTTTCTACCCTGCCCCCTTTTCTTGTTTTGCGCGTTTCTTTTTCTACTGTTTTCTTGTGACTCGGTTCTACCGAGTCACAAGATGGCTGCCAACACTTCCTGGTTTGGAGTGTTGACAGCCAATTATAATGCAGCTCGTGATCGGGAAGGTCCGCGGATCCTCCGTGCCTCTAAATATCGAAACTTTTATTTTTGATTTTCTCAGCAACTACTGAACGGATTTACACCATTTAATAAGAAGGGCGCTTTCTGAACCAAGCACTACCTTTTTGCCAAATTTGGTGTAATTCCGTTCAGCAGTTCGGGCTGTAGCCGTGTGTAAAGTTTCCTATGGGAATTAACATGGAGAAAACACGTTTTGGGACCCCCCTTTTTTCTCGGCCCCCGCTTGATGAATCACCCTGAAACTTTCAAGATAGGAGCGGACCGGAGCGGGCCATAAGTTTTTTGAAAATTTCGCGAAGATTCGTCAACCGGCGCCAAAGTTATTGGGAAAAGAATGTTACGAATTTCCTATGGATAATAGGTCCTAACTATAACTATCTACTGGCGACCGCCAGTAGATATATATATATATATATATATATATATATATATATATATATATATTAACACTTCTAGGTACCAACTACAGTCAAATGAGATATCATCTGCATTATGAAGAAAGTAAAAGTTTTCTGCGTAATATCCACACAGCCCCAAGAAACTTAGCAACAGGGATAGAAATGGATAAACTATAGTCCGTCCTCAAAATACGAAGAGCAGCTAGATGTCTGCGCTGGCCAAATTGTCTGCAAATGGGGGTTAAACAGTGTCTGCGGGGTCTTAGCATACGCGGGACAGGCAAAGAGAACATGGGATACACTCTGTCATAATAGAGCAGAGGGGGCAGGAGCCGATGGCCCCTGCAGACCAGTGCTTTGTGAAAATCCTCAATGGGAGAGTCCCCGCTCTATATTGAAAATACAATTTTCTGTTGCTTGGAACGGTCTCTTGATCCCAGTGTGCCTCGTATCCTATCTGGTCATTGATATCCAGGAATTCTCTGGATGTTCTAGGAAGATCTTTTCTGCATAGAACTTTGGCTCTATTGCCATCCAATAGAGCTTTTTCAGGGTTGATTTTGATGGAAAGGTAGTAATGCCTGGATTCACCCAGAGCTCAGGAGCTGCAATGTCCTACAGTGACTCCTTAATGTGCAAAAACCAGGGGATTTTGACAAAATGACCAGCAGAGATGACATCCTGTAAAGCAGAGGTATAGTGTGCGAGTTCTGGCGTGGACCATAGTTGCCTCCAGTATAATAGTGGACGAAGTCAAGCTTTATCATATACACTTCTAACTCCCCTCCCAAGTCCGAGAACAGTGGAACCGAAGGAGTGCTCACGGGGAGAAATGGTACTTTACGATAGAATTTGTTTCCAGTTCTAGTTAGTGCATCTATATTTGCGTGTCCCCATAGCTCGGCCCCCTAAAGAAATGACTCCAGAACCCTGAACTCATACAGATAAAGTGCAGGCCTCGTAGGCTTAGTAAAAGAGGCGTCATACAAAATTTTATATAATTTCCCACAGCAATATAAACTTACTGTTTCACATGTAAAAAATAAGTTGCAGGTCCCCGGCCACGCTATTATTTCGCTGCTTAAACAATAGTTGCAAATATATCTTATGCTTGTAGAAATATATGTAGATATCTACTCCTCTCAATTCACCTATCTACAGCCTTCACCCAAACCCCAGCGACCGGTATGATGTCAGATAGAATTCCGCATTCAAAGTGGCAATCTGTATTCGTTCTAGTCAATGACAGAGTGCAAAGGACACTCCAGAGCTAAAACGGAAACATGTGGCGAAAGACAATATAACAATTTAGCCAAACTTTGTAGTTTCAGATCTGGGAAATGTAATCCCGAAGTTTGTATGCAACTGGTAGCCCTTTTCTGCGTACTATAACCCAAAGGAGAATGAAATGCTAAATGTGAATCGGACATGTCATTGTTATTTTATTGATACACGCGCCACTACACAAAAGATGCATGTAGCCAAGGTGCCATTCACAGTGCATCAAGGTAATGAAGAGACTAGTGTAACAAGCACAACTAAGTCCAAAATGAGAGTGCTTCAAGGTAATGAACAGACTAGTGTAACAAGCACAACTAAGTCCAAAATGCCTCTTAGCTCATTTAAAAAAAAAAAAACTTTATTTAAAAAAAAAGTTTGTTGACCTGCCAAATTTGAACAAAGATTGAGTTACTTTCTCGCATCTGATAATTATCGGATACTTTAAATAAAACCAAACTCATAATTCCGGCCGGTATGAAAACAGTGGTTTTATGCATGGGTCAAAATACATCAACTCGTAATCTGGCCCAAAATGTGAAATGAAGTGTAGCAAAAAGAAATGATGCAGCTCCTCTTTGAATTAAGTGTCTCTGTGAAGAGTATCATCTTTATTATGTACGAGACTCACGGTGAGGTGATTAGAATTCAAGACATATGACTTGAAAAGAGATTAAAAGTGTTGGTGATTACGCTATGGTGCGAGTGTCCTGATGGAAAAAAAAAAACTGCAGCTTTGATATCCGTGTCTCTGATGAGTACATTAATTTGTGTTAATAGCGAAACAAAACAAAAAACAATGCGAATAAGAATGAATTAGTATACTACAAGGCTGAAGTCCTTCCCCCAGATCTATCAAATGTGTACATTAACACTAGGGTCGGATTGGGATCTCAATTCGGGCCGGGCACGCCCAAAAAAGTGGCCCACATTACCTGATCATCCCTTTCATGGATCACTGTCTGGTTAATCTCACTGGAATCTGGCTGGTTATTTTTTGTACTAGTTTTGTATAGTGTGAACTCGGCCCAAAGTCATTGGAGACATGAGCACCAGTTATATTACACGAGATCAAATTCATTTTCATTTTCAGTATGGAGATTAAGCGATGTGCCCAGATCACAGGATGTTGAGCTGACGCTGGACTCGAACCTAGTTTCAACGTCTGCTGCGCTCCCAACAAGGCCTAAAAGACACTGGGGCTGAAGTGAGAACACCTGGCTGCTCTGGCGGCCACTTCTCTTACTCACCCCCTCCCAGTCCATTATAGCCTCAGGCCATTTAGCTGGCAAGGGAGGTGTCAAAGAGCACATTGCTGCTGCTGGGGTTGGGGGGGACACATTTGGGTGAGAATGGCCCAATAGCACCTGCCCCCCTGCGAGGCCCCTGCTTACAACACACCCTCCTTGTACCCACCATGGTCTAAAAGTGATGGCCCGGCGGGCTTCACTTCTGGAGGAGCACGTGAGTCAGTGTGCCAAGGTAGGAGCGCCCCAAAGGCTAAAGCAACACCTGGACTCCAGCATCGGTTTACAGCATGTCAGAGGACTGCTCTGTCATGCTGGTACCATATTAAGCGGGAAGTAGGGAAGAAAGTGAGTCTCTTGGGCAGGCTACAGAGGACCAAAAAATCGGCCACCAGGTGACCCTGAGGCACCGGCCCATCGACCAATTCCCAATTGCCCGCCTTCCCAATCCGACCCTGATTAACACGATCTGGGCAAAGTTTTCACTTTTAATATCTGATTTCTGAAAGGGACCGGTCTAAATTGGTGGATGCAGCATAGCACTCCGTGTGCAGTAGTTTTAACTTTTAATCTGCTTAAAATAGAAGCAGAATTTTAACTTAAAATCTGCAAATTATTCAGCAGATGATGGCTTATGTGGCGAATGCGGAAAAGTCCTATTTTCTGTGGAAAACTCTGGCTGCAGAATTGCATTTTTCCACCATCCCTGATTATAAGCCAAGACGTCAAGGGTCTTTGCATGCTTTACACTCCATTTTTTTTTTTACCTGAAGAATCATATAGTTATCTTAACTGAGGTATTTCAGATGGTGGGTGTTTGAGAGGCAGTGCACCAAGGCGTTTTGATGGCTTACTAAACTTTTAATTTGTTCTTGATAAGACAGCCTAGACGCCGGATACCAGTCCTTTTTTTTTTTTTTTTTTTTTCTACCTGTGGAATATTTTGAAATCACTCTAAAGCTACCCAGAACGCAACGTCCATCATTGCTCATCCCTAAATTACATGTTAGATGTATTCCCGAGGCATTTGGATAAAGAACGTGAATTTATTTACGATTATCGTGAACTATGATTGATGAGGAAAGCTGGACTCTCTGGATACCGAGAGTGGCGACTGTCCCTTTGCCTGGAGGCTTCCTATGAAACATTCTTGCGGCGTGACCGTTGTATATTGGGTCCAACACCCCCTTGTGCTGTGATTACAGTCCATTTCGAAGTAGTAAGGAAAATACATGTGGATGTCACCAGCTCCACGGAGTGCAGAACAGATGTTCGGTGCACACAATAGCAGCTCGTACAGATTGAGTCATTGTGGAAGGGAAAGGTCAGTTTTGTCAAGCTCTTTCACGGCTGCTTTGGAATTACAACAAAAGTCATGAATCTTGAACTGTAAAGGCCACATGTCGCCAGTGCAGAGTGCTTGGGCAGTCCCGATGTATTGTTTCCATACCGAGCTATTCCAGGGGAATAAACCCGGTCTTGAAATGAAATGCCCGTTTAGCCATTCTTTGGATGTTACAGGCCTTCGCCGTCTATGGTTAGAAACTAGAAAAAAAGGTTGCAATTTCCAATCCCCCAACCCTGCTCCAATTCAGTTGAAGCTGCACCTTTTTAAAGAACTCTACAGCATAATGCAATAACAGCCCACAAACCCGCTTCCTTTTCATTCACCTGTTGACTGTATTCTTGCCTGTGACCATGCACAGCGCTTTGCTGTCTTTGGCAAGCACATACATGCATAAGTGCTTGCATGCATACATATATTGTACTTATAAACTCAACAGCAAACATCCTTTTTCTAATGTTTCTATACATTCTTTGGGTGGACTGCGGGCATGGATGGAATACTCCCACCCTCCCCTCAATCAACCCAATTTATTCAGTGAACCCAGGAGACCCTAAAGAGATTGAACGTAAATTCTTCATCCCTAGCACTATGCCCCTCCAGAAGGTAGCTTCTGCTGTTAGGGCCTCAAAAGCTTCGCTGCTCCATGGAAGAAGTCTGATTTTAATGGGCCTTTTGCCCCTCCCTAAAAAGACCTCCCAGCTACGACAACCGATCATTGGACCTGGCTGAGTGATGTTGCAGTAATTCTTAGCCTTGTCAACTCTGAGCACAAGACCCTGAAAGAACTGCCAGAGCCCCGGTTCAGAAATAGGGAGGGAGATTCAATTGCCCCCTTTTCACTTTGCCAAACGAATCCCTTCTTCCTCCATCTCACCGGTTCACCCTTTTCCATAAAGACCTGGACCCTGATTAGATCCTAAGAGGCAGTCATATTATAAAAAGGAACTCTATCCATTTCGCTCCCTTCTCCCTCCACTCCAAGTTCTGACTAAACCCATTGTTACCCCTAGCTGTGATGTAGAACATGCAACTTACAACCTTTCCACTTTAATTCAGTGCTCACCCTATCTAATCAATAATGACAGCATACTTAAAGCCACCTCCGCGACCCCTTCCTTCCCCACTTACTCGTAGGCTACCCCTAAACTCCACTGTAATTTACTTCAGCAGACTGATCCTCACCACCTTCCAGCTCGCCATTTGCAGAGATTTGGATGTAGCCTGGGTTCTCAGAGTTGAATTAAAATGGCGCAGGAAGTAAAAAATAAAATGGGAACTGAGAGTTTGTAGCAATGAATGGTTGATAACATGCAAGTAGAAAACTGTCTTAGTAGCAAAATTGCCAGTACGATTGATGCCGCCTGTAGGAAATTGGGTTACTGCTTGAGGGGTTTGAAACCCTACTCAAGTAGCAACTACAATTTCTGTCAGGGTGAGACACAAGCAAACCCCAAATTAACCTCTGCTGAACTCTGTCATAGCTTGGCACAAAAGCGGTCAGGCTTAATTTAGAGTTAATGTATAAAGTATTTATGCAGCACTTCAAACAGTAATAAAGTGAAAACACAACACAAGAAAAATCCCACAACAATTTAGAAAAATTGAGTAAAATGTAATGTATTATTTGAGACCAAAACAACAAAAATCCAATCGGTAGAAGCAGACACATGCAATTTAAAAGTTTTAAGTAAAAATAGTGCCTAGAAGCCAGCTGTTATCTGGTCGTGCTGGACTGGGACAAAGTCACAAGTTGAGGCCGATTGTGATGGAGCACGAGCTGGATACAGAGACCAAATTAGGTCCACTGAATAAAGTACCTTAAGCCCTAGTTTGTGGAACATTGCGAAATTCAACGTTGAGGATACGTTGCGCACCGGTGGGTCTGAAGAAGCTGCGATGCAGATTCCTGCGTCGTCCTTGAGGATGCAGTTGATGAGGGGCTTGCGATGCAAATGCCTGCGTCAGGATTGTGTCGCTCAGTGGGGGTTCAGAGGAGACTGCGGGCTGCGATGGAAGGTCCGGCGTCTGGGATGTGTCGCACTGCGTTGGCACTGCAGCTGAACTGCGATGTGATGCATCGTGTTGCGTCGGTTCTGCTTACAAGACCACAGTTGGGCTTTCATAGCACCTCCAGGCCCACTTTCAAAGGGCATGACTGGGGTGGCACCAGTTGGGGGGCGGGGGGGGTGTAGGACTCTCAGCAGACAGAGTCCAGGTGCTGGGTTCAAGGTGGTTTGAGCTTTTTCTGTCTCTGAGGCTCATCAGGATGCCAGCAAACTAGCCCTTGGAGTCACTGTGGTAGTCCTGGATTCAAGATACAAGTCCAGTCCTTATCGCTCAGGCGGCAGGGCAAAAGAGTAGCAGTCCATCTTATAGAGTTGCACAACAGCCCTTTTGAGTCTTCCACAGGTCCAGAGGTGTGCTGAGAGTTGGGTCTGAGGGTCCAATATTTATACCTGGTGTCCACTTTGAAGGAGGAGAAGGTTCTGGAAGTTTCCACCCCAGAGGTGCTTGGAATTTCCTGCCTCCCTGCTCTGGCCCAGCTTGTCTGGAGTGACAAAAGATTAATGTCAAACCCTTTGTGGTCTGTCTAGGGCCTACCCTATGGGCGACTTATATGTATTAAAAAGGAAGCTTTCGGCCTGGCAAAAGGTTTATGTTGCCAGGTCGAAATGGTAGTTTAAAACTGCGGACACAGGCTGCATTGGCAGGCCTGAGACATGTTTCAAAGGCTACTTAAGTGGGTGACATGATCAGGGCTGCAAGCCCACTAGTAGCATTTCATTTACAGGCCCTCGGTACATGTAATACGACTTTTCTAGGGACTTACTAGTAAATTAAATGTGCCAATTGGGTGGAAGCCTGTTCTACTATGTTTAAAGGGAAGAGCACAAGCACTGGTTAGCAGTGGTAAAGTGTGCAGACTCCTAAAGCCAACAAAAACGAAGTCCGCAAAAACAGGAGGATTAAAGGCAAATAGTTGTGGGAAACCATGCCAAGGATGTCAAGTTCAATACCTCCGACCTGGCCTAGAATTCCCCACATTGCCCTTCCCCAGTGCAACCCTGTGTGGTCTGTGGTGCTGCTCTTACCCCAACAGATGCTATTCAGCAGCCTGAAGAAACCATCATGGTAACTTACCCCTCCCTGCCCCCACTCGACACTCAAATCTAGTTCCTTCCAGTTTTAGCATGCATGCAGGGTGGTGTGCACAGCCAGTGGGTGGCTCCTTGGAAGTGCCATTTAATGGTGGAGGGGTAATGTAGCATCTAGAATAGGAAGTCCCAACTTTTATAACTCCCCACATTCATTTTTGCACATAGAAAGATGTATGACAAGCAGAAGGACTATAGAAGAAGGAGGATGAACCCACATAGAGGATGAACTCCTGTCTGGCGTGTGGAGTACCACTCTATACTTGTATTCATGTGAATTTTCTTGGACTCTGTCTCCAGAGCTAGTGGTGCTATCATTCTGCCTCCTCTTGGGGACCATAGAAGGTGGACTTGCTAAGGGTCCTGAAAGAAGGGGGATGGATGGTGTCCCTTATATGATTGACTGGTCTTTTGGCAGGTGCCACAGGAGGCTATACTCCAAGATACTGCTGGACACTGAGGCCCCCAGCAAATGGCTGATGGCCTGGGGGCTTGCAGCATGCAGGCAGGGACAGAGAGAGCTCTGCAGTGTCAATCATGAGATTTGGCTCCATGAAGACCCCCAGGTAAGAAGACTACCAAGGCTGTACAGGAAAAAGGTCTAGTCTCTGCTAGCCAGCTGCTGTTGAAGATGAGAAGGCAGCAGGGCCTGGCTGTAGAGAAAGCATCAAGAAAGAACATCAAAAATGTGGTGATCCACGTGGTCCCACAAGAGCACTCCCGGTGGCTCAAGTGCACCACCAAGAGCAAAACAAAACCGAACCTGTTTAAATCGGGCCAGCAGTGCCCGAGATATCCATAAAAGTTGCAGTCAATTGTGTGTGGCATGCAGAAACACACACAGTGGGTGCTCTGAGGCATGGGTGAACACAAGGAGATGATGGACGGAGAGCTGAAAGTTTCAGACACTCACCCCCCCAGTCACAGATCTGGGTTGAATCCATCATCGTTCTTTAGCTCACGTCACCACCCCAGTTCAGACCCAGCCATATACAAATCAGTCTTAACCCTGTTGCTCATGGGAACAGTTCAGTCCGAACTGCCAAGCCAGGTCTTCCCTGGACCGGAAACGAGCATCCTGGGACCGGTTTCTGGGTAACACCCCTCATCAGCCAGGCTAGCTTGAATCCAGTGACAAAGAGAGCAAGGGACCCACTTCTGGGCATACCCTGCCAACTTAGGGCGAACAAAGCAAACACAAGGAGATGAAGGATGGAGCACTGAAACTTTTCAGACACTCACCCCCAGTCACAGATCTGGGTTGAATCCATCATCGTTCTTTAGGCATGGGTGAACCTCCACATCAAGAGAGTCCTGCAGAATCTGTAAATCACCCTGGAAAAACGTGCTCAATGGGTCTGTCTTTGGGACCAAAAACAGTGTTGTGCTGTTTATCTCACTCTCCAGTAGACTGGAGGGGGTGCTTCAGGGTGGTCCTTGTCCCCACAGGGAAGACGAATTCTGAACTCTACCACCGAAGGAGACCCTATGCCTATTCCATGGCCCCATCCCGTCGGGTCCCTTCTCGGCACCAATGCCGAAGGAGCGCATTTGTGCTTCTTCTAAGCTCTCTGTCCTAGCTTCTGAGGGAGTGGAGAGAGAACAGTCGGCTCCTTCACCTGTCACAGAGAAGTGCGTTTCAGGACGGGTGAGGACTGGCATGTCCATGGCCCTTGCTGTCATAGTATGTGTGTGTGGGTGCCCTCGGGGAGTGGCAGGGGTATCCACACAATCGCTGAGACCGTTGCGAAAAAAAGAAAAATATTTACTGGCACGTTGGGTTTTTGCAAAGAGGAGTTCCATAGTACACTGGGATGGCAATTTCTCAGTTTTTTTCGTTTTGTTCCAGAAGGAGCAGTGGTGCCACGAAGTGTTGTACTGATTCTGGGGGGCTGGTAGGAGCAATACATGCCTAGCCTCCACCATTAATGCCACGCCATTAGTACCCCCACATGCAGGGAAAAAAGTGACATCCTAAGTCTTTTTGCGTGCTACATTATTAAGTAGGTGTAGTATTGTGATTTATGGGGGTTACGGTTTGCTGTCTCACAATGTGTTTATGGTGCCTCAGACTTTCTTGATATAGTCCGCATGTATGGGATCGCTTGATCTCTGCATCCTTTCTTTATTGTGTACCCCTTGTAGTCTGCGAGGCTGTTTAGAGCGCGTTGCCATTTGTTTTCCGCCTGCCATTTTGTACATCGTTATAATGTTGTGTGTAATCTTCATTTGTGTTTTTTATGTGTGTGTATTAAAAAAAAAAAAAAGATATTAAAGCACCAACTGGGCGTAGATTTATTGAGTGGTCTGTGTTGTGTTGGTGAACTCTGAGTTTGTAGCTCACACCACTTCCCTGATTAAGCCTTTGGCTGCTCGGTCTCACTACCCTGACAGTTAAGTGCTAAAAGGGGCACTGGCTAGTGCGTCTGAGGCTCCTGTAGTATGCCAGAAGGGAAAGACACCCGTTGTCACAATCGGGGGCCCAGTAACTGACTGTCTAGAGGCACTCTGACAGGATTTCTCGCAACACAACTTTATCAAATCGCATACATGAATTAGTCTTGGTGGAAGGGAATCCCCTGAGCCTGTCAGTCCAATTTCCCACAGAAAATATTTCTGCTCCAGTCCTCTGACCTCTTGGGGGACCGTCACAAAGTCCCAAGATATTCAACATTAGTTCTTAGCCACCTCTTTCTACTTTCCTCTCCTGCATTTACACATTCCAGCAACAAACTGCTTATAAAAATGTGAGACCAGAAGTGGCACCTCACTGACCATACCCCTGTCCAGTTTGAGGTAATGAACGTTGCCCTTCAATTCTCCTAAAGCCGGACGAGTCATGGGATCCCTCTGCCAGGGGCATAACACAAGCCCCTGCGGTGCACTGCCCATTGCCTGCTTACATGATGTCAAAGATGTGTCATGAACTTGGGCTTCACTTCCCTTGAGCACAGCCCCTTTCCTTACTCCAAAGGCAAGAGCTGAGATCATAGTGCGGTCTGTTGCCTTTGAGGCTTCTGGCCATGGCCCATGAAGGCTTGTTCTTATTCTATCATCCCTGGAGTAGACTTACCCCTACCTGCCCTCTCCCCACTTACTCTACCTACATTCAGTCCTTTCTGCTGACTCATAAAGGCACTCCACAGAAACCATCCCTGAATTTTAGGTAAATGCCTGCAAAAAAGAAAGAAAGTCAATAAGCCTATCCACATTTATGGCATTGCTGCCTGCAAATATAGCTTTCTTACTAGGTTGTGCTTCTTTGGTGTCTGATAACCAAAAAGGCAAATACTCTTTGCTTGATGTAGCTCGCAGTTTCTCCAAATAGGAGTTTGCTCGTTCTAGCCTCCTAGACATTTTCCTAATTGATTATCCAAACTTACCAACTTTGCTAGCAGGCAGCAGGACTGTGGACCCAATGAACTAGCTCTCATACAGGTTTATAAATCTATAGAGCGAATCCTTTATATGCCAAAATGAGAGGCGTGTGCTTGAATATCATAATCCTGCAAAAAATGTTTTTGGGGGTTTCCACACTAGTGTCACTGTGCTCTCCCTCTTTCCGTGTGCAAAGATGGCCACATTTGTCAGCAATTAGACTTACTCACAACAGGCACTTCTGATGTAATCATTTTACCTACATTGCGTTTTTGTTATTGAAGGAGATCAGAATATTCTGAGTATTTTCTATAAAGAATATTATGCTCACTTTCTCCACAAAGTTTCAATAACATGGAGCTGCTCTGGATTTAAAGTGTACGGACATTGGCTACTGGTATGGCATTGTTTAAGGCATTTACAATAGACCCGAGAACAGTGTCAAAAGGCCAGATCATTGTAAAAACTGTTAACCTAATGAGATTGTCTTCAGTTGAGTAATTCTGTAACTTTGATTTGATTAAGACAAAGTTGGATTTGAATTCCGTTTTTACTCAACATAAGATGAGATAGGGACAGTGCTGGTGTTTGCCTGACGTGGCACAAACTCAAAGATAGCAAAACTCTGCTGCATCCCTTCGCTGAGTCAGCGAGTCTGCCTTTGTAAAGCTCATGCCCTGCTTCTTTAGGGCAGCTTGTGCATCTTCTTTGCATACATATAAGGATGTGACATTTTCTCCCTATACCTGAGCGCACAGATTTATTTGCATGACATGCTATGCATGCTCTTTCTTCAAAGCCACTAGGCAGGATGGAGGAAGGAAGGATGTGGCTCCACGTTCCAGAGTGTGGGTGTGACTGAGCCCCTATCCCAGCCTTGGCTGCTAGAGATGTATGATGCCTCATCCATGCACACTTTTGGAGCAAGGCCAAACTTAGAACAAACCCACAACAATTGTCATCTCACCAAGCCACAACAGATGCCACTTTATGGGTATCATTTATGCCAATCCATTATGGGTTTCTTGTCTTACTCTTTTTGCAATTGATTGGGCTGGTCATATGCCAGCAACCCTCTAAATCGGTCTGATTAGTCTATGAAATAAACATGAAACCAGACAAAATGGCTGAATTAGTTTGAGATAATCTGTGCCACCTCAACCCTTCTAAGGATATCGAAATGATCCCCTGTGACTATCATAAATGCATTTTAAACATAAACACATTGGTGCCATCTACATACATATGCCTGCACTGCAAACCTATCAAACGCCGATTTTTTTGATACCCAATTTACCCTCAAAATAGCTCTATGTATTGCTGAAAAATTCCACCTGTCTATGTCTCCTATTCAGTTAACTAAGCTAACAGCAATAAGAAAGAAATACAAGAACTCCATTTTAAACACCAAACCTTAATACATAGAAAACCAAAGCTCTTCCTCCAACAACTCCTTGGGTACTGTATTCAAACACATCAGCGATAATATGACATAGACGAGTCTGCAGACGATGTGATCTTATATGTCGAGCTGTAATAAAAGTATGCCCTTCTTCATAGAAACAATAAAATCCATTCTAGACAAAACACTTCCTCTCTCCAAGCAAGATGATTCCCTTAGTCACAAAAACGTCATCATCACTTTTTCACCCACTTCTTTAGTGGAGCTAATATGATCCGATATTTGAAAGCAACAAGCGGTTTCCAGGACAACGTTCCTGCATGTATCATACAAGCAAATATACATATTTTTGAGAAAGCCTGACTGTATTATTTATCTGTATGTATCTCTCACATGGCCTCTTGTCCAACCCGCCAAAAACAGGCCAGATTAACCCATTCTCACAAAAATTAATCTAGACCTGAGCAATCATGCCAACTACAGATTGGTAACTAACCTATCATGGCTTAGCAAAGCCACTGTATGTTGATTCGAATCAGTTAAGCAAATTTGTCAGTGACAACCAGTGCCTCAGTATCCATCAGTCAGGTTTCAGACCAGGTCCTGTGTTAAAACGGGTTCTTCAAATCTACTTGGCAACATCTACTGCGTCATCAATGGAGATTCCTGTATTTGATGATATCTCTCATAAGCTTCCAACACCATTGATCCTCCCTTGGTGGTGATTCCAACACCATTTTAGGCTGCCAAATGTTCTTGAACGCAGAATGGGCATTCATAACTAGCTTCTAAATTGGCTCACTTCACAACTCTGTAGTTGCAGCAGTCTGGTAAAAATTGACACGAACCTCCCCTCTGATGTTAACATGACTTGTAAATTCCCTCAGGGCTGCATTCTGAGCCCATTATTATTTAACCTTTGTCTGGTACTGCTCTCTGATATACAAAGAGTTGGAGTCCGCATACACCAATACACTGACGACACGCCACTCTGCTTAAAAGCATGGAGTTGACTAACATCCACTCACTGAAGTCTTAACTCTAGAAAATACAGCTGTAGACGGTGCACGAGTTCATCCTACTAAACAGGGTTCTTACACATCGTTCCAAGGAACAAAATCAAACCGGTGACCTCCCTCCTGAACAAACTCTACTTTGACGGCTTACACCTAACAAAATGTTCATCTGTGAAATACCTTGGTTTCACTATGGAAGGCACTGGACGAACCTTAAGGTAAACCAGGAATTTTCCCCAACGTGCCTGTGCTCAGACGTAAGGCACACACACCTCACATCTACTGCGGTCCTGGTCTTCAAAACGACTAGCATATATGACAAACAGCGGATTTATAAATGGGAAGGTCCATGTAGGAATAGGTCTGCCAAATACGTCGTATGGGACATGCTTGAAAGGAGGGATGAAAAGTGAATGGAGGAGAGGACTGTAATAAAATTAATGTTCCTGTTTCTTCATTCCGACTTCGTATTACATCATAGGATTTATTATTATTATTCATCAATGTTTACTTTTAATATGGTCCACACCTCAAAACGAACTATAGTTTGCTGTTCATTGATGTGTTTTATCACTGAATGCAGTAGTATTCATTTTAGTGACATTCGAAGGTTGAAACAATCGTTTCCCAAATGCTTGTCCTACAGCAATCTTTGCACCTGAAAGGCTTTGTGTCATTTGATGGGATAGAATTGGGATAGAGGGTCAATGCCAGCATGAGCCAGTCAGCACCCTCACTGAAGGCATTGACATAAGTCAACAGTGGTGTAATTTCTCTGGTGATACATTACACATTGGATAAATAGAACTCAAGTTCCATGGAACAAAAGTGGGATCTTCCCTAGAGGTCCCATTTTTATGGCAGACTGTAGCAGTCTGAAACAGACTAGTAAAGGTGTAGCTTATTCAGTGAGATTGAGGGGATGTGAATCTCAAATTTCTCAACTGTACAAAACGTGGGTTGCAGGGTGTAAGGGTGAGATGACCAAGGTTCGATATGGGCTGCATTGTCAGTACTGATTTGCATTAGGTGGGCCTTTTGGGCTGATTTAGAGGTTAGCAGACAGGTACTCCAATGCAACAGCGATGGAATACCTTGTACGCCCACCTGAATTTGAGTAGGGCGGCCTACAGTCGCCAACAGAGTAAAATTTATTGCGTCATTAAATTTTCATCCGTTGGCCCAACGGCGTAGGTGCCGTCTGAGGTAAGCCATCCGACCGACTGCCCTATTTAGAGTGGATGGTCGGGTTGGGTTTTTAAATTTTTTTATTTTACAGTCCCTCACCGCCAGTTTCTTAAAAAAAAATCCCCCGCTTTGTAAGGTTGTTTTTGAAAAAGAAAATTTTTGGGGAAAAGTTTGATGGCCAGCCTTCATGCTTCACGGAGCTGTTCGTCAAATTTTTCCTACATTGACAGGACCTACTATGATGATGATTCCTACCATTGTATAGACATGTCTGTGGAGCTGGCGGGCATCTTTAAATTTGAAAGACCGAGTGGAGGATCTAAAGTCCTCTGTTACCCTGCCTGCCTTTACTCCCTCTGCCAAACCCTAAATTAGGCTCTCTATCGAGAGTGACTCCGTGGGCAAAAAACAATGGTTTGGAATGCTACCCGGACTCCTTGTCACTGGTTAAAACTATTTGCAAGCATTCGTCCCATTATTTTGGTTGGTTGATTGCCAGTGGTATGCCTGGATACTTGAGGCTGGCGCCACTTTCCCATCTAATATTGCCAATCGTTGTGAACTCTAAAAAGTAGAAAATTTGCATCCATTCAAGGAATACTTCTATGGGTGAACATTTGCTACTACTTTTGTAAACAGGTAAATATATATATATATATATATATATATATATATATTCTTGGCAACTCCGTTCGCCCTCTGGCGTACCTCTTGTCCCAAAGAAACGGAGCACAGACCCAAAATAATAGCAAAAATTGTTCGTTTATTGCTCCTCCAACACCTCTACAGCCATGACCCGTTTCAGCCCCACCTTGGGCCTTGATCACATGACACGCTCTGTCAGGTAGGTGGCTTTTTTTAATATTCAGTTTATCAGCTGTGCAATATTTAAAGTGATCAGTGCGTCAGAAAAACTTCACAATAATAAAAAGTACAAACAAGTTACTGACTGAATGCTGTTAGTGTCATCATTGCAATCTCAGTTGTAATGGTTAATCCCAAAATAAAATATGCAATTAATAACTTTAAATTTGATCATACCATTATAAATTTGACAATTAATACAATTAATAGTTCATAAAAAACAGAGTAGGTAGTTAATAAAAAATGGCGAAAACAATTTCGGCTTGAATGCTTTTTGGCCATACCCTCATATCAAACTACTATTGATGTATTGCAACGTCTTATAAACTGGGTGTGAAGTACTGACTTGTCTGATTTAAAGTGCTTGTGCTGTGCAAAAGTGATAAAAAACCAGTGATAAAAAAGATTGTGTTAAAAAAACCACCTAACCCGGTCTATAAAATTGAAAATTACAAAAAATAAAATGTTAGGCGGCGGCAATTTTAACAAGGAAGATCTATTATCCTATATTAAAATAACGATAACGACTGTCGGTGGACAAATTGCTTGATCATAATTCAGGTTTAGCTCCCCTACTCTCCTTGATGTACTTTACTGCAGGCAGGTGTGCAACTCTTCAGTGGCGTTGAGGCCTCTAGGTTGTTTGGTGTCGAGATTGACTATGTATTGGGCCTCAAGTAGCCTGAGCTGTTTTTCCCGATCCCCTCCTCTTTTCTTGGGGGGAACAGTGTCGATTAAATAATATTTGAGGCCACTGGGATCTGCACTGTGAGCTTCACTATATATATATATATATATATATATATATATATATATATATATATATATATATATATATATATCTGATCCAAAGAATTAACAAGTTAAAACGTCTTATTGAAATCAGGAGGACAAGAAAAATCAACAAAGCCTTTGCACACCATACTCTGGCCCAAAGACCCACTTGCCGAGTCAAGAATGCATTTATTTGTAGGGTGTTCTACTGCAAACAAACCCCTCCCTGAAGCTACTATTTACCATAATTTATTTTATGTGACGGAACAGAAGAAATTCAAGATAAGAACACGATTAACATAAGTGTGCATTGTGTGGACTATATCTAATTATACTAGTTAAAGTGGTTATAGGTTCCAACAAATATTAATTTGTTTTCCTGATTCACTATTCAGCAGACTGGACTTGTTTTATGTGCAAATCAATGTAATGTTCAGTATTTTCAAAAAAAGTTATGGCTATAGTAAGATCTGTTTCGGTAGAAATTGAAGCTTGCAATGCTTATCAACTAAATATTTCTTTGATCCAGTAACATAGTAGTGACAATGCATATCTTTTATCATGGGACTAAATGTGGGTAAAGTGGTAGTATATTTGTAACGTTATGCAATTGTACATTAACTTATATCGAATCCCATCCTGAAATGCTTGAGCTTGTGCTACCATGGATGTTATTAATTACTATTAGACTGCCTTGCTGTCTTTTGTGTTAAATGGTCTCTAGTGAGCAAGTGACTTTGTTCTTACACTTTTTTATTTGCCTTTTTAGACCAATATAGATGTTTGCCCTGAATGTGGTCACCTGAAACAGAAGCACATCCTGTGTGGGTTTTGCTATGAGAAGGTGCTTAAAGAGACTGCCAAGATCAAAGAGGAGATTCGATTGAAGGAAGGTGGGCACTTCAATGTGGCCTCTGTAGAGACGGCAATCCTCTATGAAGGAGAGAAGTCCGCAGAAAGGGATGAAGGAAAGAGGATCATTGAAAGGAACCGGAAGCGCCCCGCGTGGTTCCCGTTAAATTGATATGTAAACAATGCATATTCATAGAACGATGACAGTAGAGCTCAGTTCAGACAAGACCAACTCTGAACACCGCAAATTATTTCACAGTTTTGTTTGTTTGGCTGGTATAATATCAAATAAGAAGTGGTCTTCTCAAATATTACATTTTTGTGTGTTTTATTTTGTATGTTTTTAAAGCCTTCAGGGGAGGAACCGTTGATGAATGAAATATGCCATCTGCAATGTTGTCAAATATGCTACATTTTGTATGACCACGTCGCCATAAAAATAACTTGAAATTTGATATCCTGCAGTACTTTGTCTTCATTTGAAATCCAGTTTTGACTTGTATTCAGCAAAGTAGTGGGAAGTGCGGTAGAAACTGCAAATTTGATTTCTCCTTTGTAAATGATATAATTACTACGTGTCTTTAGGCAAACTACTGTTTTTAATTTGTCCTAGAAACCCTTACTGCCTCCCAAGGTTTGTTCTCGCTCTCTCTTTCTCTCTCTCTCTCTTTCTTTCTTTCTCTCTCCCTCTCTCTTCCTTCCTCTCTCTTCCTTCCTCCCTCTCTCTCCCTACCTCTCTCTCCCCCCCCTCCCTCCCTCCCTCCCTCTAAAGTTAATCAGCTTCACTTTTGGCATAGTATTAATGACATTTTTGCTGCATAATGTTCTTAATGTCTGTCGCCCATAGGCAGAGATTATTCTTATAAGGTATTAGTGAATGCCTGAATCCTGCAACTATCCCACGTGTAAAGTGTGAGAAAGACAGGCTTTGTAGACCTAGTTTTCAAGTTTGTAGGTCATCTCCCAATCTGCCTCAATGTGAGTTTGCATTCAGAAAAATAATGCAATGGCCCTAATGTGCTGAGGGTTTTCTCCCTGCACGTGGGGGGCATTGTGCGCCTTCCCTACCCAGTACTGTCACTCTTTGCATGGCAGTCCAGGGTCTGGATACAAGTCATGGCCATCGAGCTAATTAGAATGGGGCTACGGCCACTGTGACCTGGCGGCCTAGTAGCAGACCGGGCCAGCAGAGGCTCAGAGTGTGTAAACCCAGTATTCCCAGGGCACAAAATAGGGTGGGAGAACAGCAAGTTCGGTACAGTGTGAGCACCTCTTATTTACACCAGTGCTTGGACTTTGCCAAACTCTAAATATTACCCATAGTGTATATGTTACCTGGGATTTTATCCCCTTCGGGAATGGGCAGATTGGAGTTAAATACTCCAAATCTGACCCCAGCGGGGCAGAAAGATTGAGTTTGTCTGAGCGGTGGGGTAGTGCAGCCTGATGCCTGGACAAGCTGGCTCCCATCAGTTATACTGTAAAGATGTTGCCCCATTAGGGGCGGTAGTAGAGGTAACTTACCTTTATTCTACAGCAACAAACATGTCGACCCTTTAATGAAATCTGAGGATCATGGTTGCCTGCTGAGTTCTCCTCTGTTTTTAACCATTAACAAGAGCTTTCATTGAAAATAAAGGATTTCTGGATGCTTTTAGTTAATTTTAAACCCAACTCTTCATGGTCTAGTCTACTACCATTAGTTGCCCAGCAACATGAACGGCAACTGCCGGTGTCAAGGTAATTCCCTGACCACTGTGGAACGAACGGATCTCTGGTAAAGAGCCCCCCAGAGTAGCCCATTGGGCATTGCAGCGCCCCCCCGTGAGCAGCAGACCCAATGATGAAGTATGCTACCTTGGTGGGTGAGGTTATAAATATTTTATTGAGGTTATCTATGGTGACCTGGATTGGTCCTATTAACCAGCATTTGGATCCAGTGACCCACATGAGGGAGCTGCACACTTTTTTGTGAAGGCATTGAATGTACTTTTCCTTGATTCTTGCATCACACCTCAATTCTGCAGTAGTGATGTACAGCTTCTGATATCTTAGGTGTATGCAGGTGCTGCACTTTTTGGAGACGTCCTACGGAGTGGTGCTGATGGACAATGTGGACCTGTTTAATATCCTTAAATTACTGTTAAATCGCTTTTGTATTCTGGCCTGCCCTTTCTTTCCACTGAGTCTATTTTGATGCCACAGGCATGAACCATAATGATTTTGCTGCTTCCCCTGCAGTGTGTGAACATTTGTTGAACTAGGCGCATTGATAGTGTAGTTTTGTCCTGTCACCAGGTTATGGGGAGATGCACTGTTGGTAGCAGCTGATAAAAAGTGCAGAGGCCATTTTACCTCTACCCCTGTTAGAGGTGTATACAGACCTTCTCCGTAGACTATCATTACTGAGACTTCTCTTTCCCTCCACTGAGCGGGTTTGTGGTGCACGTGTGATTCTAAGTTGTGTGCATGGGGACCGTATGAGGTATTCGAGGTGTACATCCAAAAACACATTGTATGCAGCACAAATTGATGGTTACCTTTTTTTGGTTAGAATCTATATTCTTCACAGTGTTTTGTTTTTTAATAAATATTTAACTGGTGTGACTGCCTTTGCTGTTCTGTCATCAGTTGGCCCAGAGATGGATTTCACCCACTGAGGATGTCGGAATTGTGGGGGTCGATACAATTCCTACGGTTTTTCTGTTTGTCTTAATATGAGAGCAGTTAGGAAATAGGAGACTCCCCGCTCAGTCTGTCCTTGCTCTTTTGCAACATACATACATTTGAGCATTTGGTGCAGCCCCTTCATCTCCAGTTATGAAGATGTGAACTGCACAGGATCAGTCAAGATTCCTTTTTGAAGGCCTTGAACATTCCTGTTGTCCTTGGGTCCCTCCTAGTTACCCCATAAGTGGATGCAAATTTGCCATTCTTAATGCCTTGCTCTTCCTGTGATCTTGGCAGCTATGTAGCACCAGCTCATTGATGTTTGACCAGAACACTTCATGTTGCTGCTCCCCTCCCAGGTTGAGACCTTAGAAGATAAGAAGATGGATTGCCTGTGGGAGACAGACCCATCCTTAACCTGGAAAACAAACAGCAGGCATGGACGACCTAAGAGCTGTGAGAATAACCTCTCAAGGAAGCAAGCCTTGCTGGGACCATGAGGGCTTTGCTGCCCTGTTGACTATAAGTGAAGTTTAGGATGTTTGTGCAACCAGAAGGTTGAGGACATGCAAGAGGCATGCAAGGACTTTGTCTACGATAAGCCTCAATGTGACCTTGACTTCTGTGCTTGCGACTGGTAGGTACCCACATTACCCGTTTCTGAGCCTTTGTGAAACAGAGGGCTTTCCCCTTTTGCTCTAGATCTTTGGGTACTGATGGTAGTCACTGTGATTCCAGTACCATTTGAATAAAAGCCCTATAATGCATGGTTCTGTAGCTATGGCATTTGGACGGTGCAGTTGGGCCCTAACTCAATGCTATTTCACTGATGAAACCAGTGGGTACAATAGATAGCAGAGTTTCTGTGAGTATCACTGGCAAATCCCAGCTATAAATAGCTATTTGCAAATAAAGGTAATTTAAAATTTGGGGCCTTGTGGATGCTAAGATCATTACAAGCGACATTAGTCTGCCCTTTTGGAAAATTAACTTGGAGAGGGTTATAAACAATGACTGTAAACTTTACCCTGAAATGTGTCCGGGGCCAGTGGTCATTGACCACGAGATCCCTGGAGGAGACAATATTTGGAGCTCAGACTTCAAGAATAGTTTTGTTATACTTTTAACTTCATATGTTAGGAACCTAATTTCACGTACTGTGGCAGGCTATTCGAGATTTTTGGCCATTTCTCAACCACAACTGCTGAAGAACTCTGAGTGACCCCACCGTCATTACACAAAGGATCATTTAGTTACCGCGACAAAGGTTATTGCATAGTTGGTACTTGTAACATTCTGTCTTTCACCTTCTCTTATTGGGAAACATTATCTTTGGTAAAACAATGAGATACAGCTATTTCTGCAGAGAATTTCGTACAAACTCTTTTAACTGAATTATATTGCCTTACATAACAAGCACAATAAGTTTATTTGACACTGTATCTTGGCTCCAAACAAAGATGACCTTTTTTGTTTATTTCTTAATTTTGACTCTTCAACCTTTTGCTGTCTTATTGTAAATACAGGACCTGTTCTCTTTCGAAACTACACCTCTGATTAAGGAGTCTTCTCTTACGTTGTGCCTTACGTTATGTGAGTTACAGTAAATTCTCTTCATCTCCTAAAGTAAGCCTTTTCCCTACTACCATATTACTTCTTGGATAGGGAAGACCCAATTTGAAGTTCTTAGCTCCTAATAAACAGTGAAATAGTAACATGGATTGTGGGATACTAGAGGCAAATGAAATTTGCTAACCCCAGAATTTCCCAGTATTCGCTAACTGTCTTAAAACCTAGATAAAAGGCCTGATACCAGCCATCTTGGAGCACTGACCATGCAGCTCCTAAAAGAGCATCCAGCGAGCCCTACCAATTATACCCAGGATAAAACCACTCGACTCCTTGCACATGCAATACTTTCTTTCTCTTTATGATTGTGCAGTTAGTCTTACCACATCCTAATACTGGTACCTTACAAGTAGGATATTTTGCTTGCTCCACTTGGGAACTGTCTGGTTAAACAAAGAACACAACCAGGACCATACCAGAGGTTTGGATGTTATAAAATAGAATGTACTAGTAAAAAAACTCACTGAAGCAGATTGGTTGCAAATAGTAAAAGCAAGAGTTCCAGAATAATGACGAAGAACTGACCGTGAACGACCGCTTGTTATGTTTTTGGATGGGCAAGATGCACGTCTGTACACAGCTTTTCTTTCTGTGCAATACTTAAGTAACTGAGCATGGCAGGACATGTCTCTGGACCTACTAGGGAGTCGCAGATAGAGCTGCATTGTGGGATAAATCTGTTCCCATGTACCCATCCCCTAAGAACAAGAACACTCTGACAACTTCATTGTGGGCTGCTTTCAGGTTCCTGATATCCGTTAGAGAGTTAAACCATATTCCAGTTAAGATTATACCTAGCTTGCATATCCAGATGTCGATAGGAGATGAATGATTGTATAGATAGCATTGGTGATGAGGCTGAAGCAATTGCGTAAAACTTTTTAATGAATGGAAGCTTGTGTAAGCCAAACCAGAGGGTCTTCGTAGATTAGCTTATTATGGTGGTGTAAGCAGAGAGAGCAATCTGAAGAAACTACATGCTTTTTTAACAGGTTGAAACGGAGACTATTAGAAAGACTTCATTTTAGGAACCATTCTGGGATACCAACGAGCAAGTCCTCTATCTCCGGGTTTCAGTTAAGCAGTTGGCTAATTTTCTGCAGGAAGGTGGGTGTAGCTGGGCGTGCTCAGAAGAGCATCTTCATTTTAGCTCACAGATTTGGATAAGCAGGCACAAACGGGAAAACGTTGGTAATGAAGATTATTTTTAACAGAGACTTCTAGCCGTAGATTCCTCACCTGAATATTCCCCAGGCATCAGACTGGATCCGTAAACTTTTCAGCACTACCTCTGCTCGTTGGAAGGTGGTTTATTTATTTATAAAGTTTTATATAGTGCGAACAAGATCCCGAAGGATATCGGAGCGCTTTACAAAGGATGGAAGGAGGTAACAAATGCAATAACGGCATCAGATAAGAATAACAGAACGGAACAATTGGAGGACAAAGGGGTCAAAGGAGAATAATACACTAACTGGTACATAGTGGGCTAAGGGGGGAGCAAACGAAAGGGTAGAGAAGAGAGGCATCCAATGGAGGTCTTACAGTTGTAAGAACATTGACTTAGAGCAGATGGTCCTAACCCCTTTAAGGTAAGAACTTGTTCATAAAGAATCTTTTGGCTTCCAGTTTAAAAGCAACCGTGGAGGAGATTCTGCGTACTTACGGTGGAAGAGAGTTCCAGATCTTAGGGGCAGCGGCGGAGAAGGCTCGGTGGCAAGTTCTCTTTTTGCTAAAGATCTGTGGTTTCAAGAGTAAAGTGTTAGCACTTCTTGAGGGTCTACCCCCTCCGGATAATTCAAGCCTTTCCGCTAGGGAACTGGGGGTTTTGAAATGGAGGGCTTTGTGCGACAGACAAGCAATCTTTAGCTGAATTCGTGCTTCGTAGGGCAACCACTTAAGGGATTTTAGGACTGGGGATATGTGCGCATTTCTTTTGGTGCCCGTGACCAATCTGGCCACAGCGTTCAGTGATACCCTTAGTGGAGCCAAGGTATATTTGGGGAGGCCACAGAGCGTAGCACTGCCATAGTCTAGTCTTGGCAAGACAAGCGCTTGGACCACCTGCTTGAAATCAGCTTGTGGAAGGAATGGTTTGATATTTCTGAGTATCCTCATCAAGTGATTAGCTCCCTTACACACGTTGCTGATATGGTTCTTCATGTTCAGATGCTTGTCCAGGGTGATTCCGAGAGATTTGGCTGAGTCGATAATAAGGGGGGAGCAGTTGAAGGCAGTGAGGTGATTCAGCCAGAGGTCCAGCTTGGGGATGTGATTCAGAGGAGAGATGAGAAGGAATTCTGTTTTGGAGGTGTTGAGCAGGAGGTGGTTCTCGGTTATCCAGTTCTGAGTAGATGTTAGGGTAGTGTTGAGTGAAATGATGTTATCCGGAGTGGAGATTTTCAGATAAAGTTGCGTATCGTCCGCATACATATGGAAGAGATTGTTCGTGGAATTTAGTATATTAGCTAGTGGTTCCAGGTACAGGTTGAAGCGTATAGGAGACAGGGTGGACCCTTGGGGGACCCCCATGGAAACTGGAGAGGGCTGGGAGAGAGAGTGGTTCGCCTTGACTCTTTGAGATCTGTGGTGGAGGAAGGACGAGAACCATTGTAACACCCGACCGGAGAGGCCCATCCTGTTCTTCAAAATGGATAGGAGATTGTCGTGATTGACAGTGTCGAAGGCAGTGGAATCGTCCAGGAGGATTAGGAGGCAGGATTCATTATGGTCAAGCATTTTTAAAATGTCATCCATAACGTGAGTGAGAGCTGATTCAGTGCTGTGACCACTCTGGAAGCCAGATTGATGCTTGTCCAGGAGATGGAAAGTCTCTATGTGAGCACAGAGTTGTGATTGGACCCATTTTTCTAGGAGTTTGGCTAGGGTGGGGATGTTAGAGAGAGGGCGGAAGTTGTTAAGGTCAGCGCTATCTGCATTAGGTTTTTTTTGGTATAGGTGATACCTGAGCTTCTTTTAGGCAGTCAGGGATCGTGCCTTGTGACAGTGAAGCGTTGACAATCTTTATCCAGATGGGGATGACGACATTCTTGATTTCTTTGAAGATGGAAGGGGGCAACGGGTCTCTGAAGTGATTAGATGGGTTGATATTCTGAAGATTCTTGTTGATGTCTCTTTCACTGAAGGGAGTAAAGGTGCCCCATGATGCATTGTTCTTGGTGCTCAGGCTGATAGGTTTGAGCTTCTCCAAGTGGGCAGGAGGTGGTGCGGACCAATAGGATGGCAGTAGAGCCTTCTTAGAAGCGAGTTCAATGTTGATGAGTCTTGATTTCTCAGTGAAGAAAGCAGCCAATTCGTCGCATGAGGGACGGCTGACTCCAGAGTCAGAGTGGTTTGGAGCTTCCACCGATTGCTATTTAACCAGTTCAAAAAGTTTCTTGGGGCGGTTAGCAGCTTGATCAAGTTGGGATCTGAAGTAGTCTGCCTTCGTGCTCTTGATTTGTTTGTTGTAGGAGCTCCTAACCTCTCTAAGGAGTTTTAGTTGATCCGAGGAGGGTTTGGATCTCCAGGATCGTTCAACTGCCCTAAGGTTGCGGCATTCCGCGTTTAAATTGTCGTTGAACCACGGTTTGGATATTTGCGTTGAGGCATTTTTTTGTTGGAGTGGTGCAATGTCATCCATGATGTTAGAGATGGTCAAGTTGTAAAGGTCAGTGAGTACCTGAACCTCAGACATGTCAGCTTGGGTGGAGAGGGCAGATTTACGGTGGGCTGCTAGTTTATCTATATTGATAGATCTGTGGTCCATTTTCCAGATCTTCGATTTCGTTGGTTGAGCCTTCCTCATAGACACCTCCCTGTTAATATAGAAGAGGATGCAGTGGTGGTCGGACCAATCGCAAGGGGTAATGGTATCCAATGTGATGGTGTGTCCTTTGGAGATGATGAGGTCTAGAATTTCTCCTTTATTGTGGGTTGGCCGGTCACAATGCTGAATCAACTCTTGATCACTTAAGAATGATTTAAGGCAAGTTACAGCCTGGTCGTTTGGGTTAGACCAGTGAATGTTGAAATCGCCGAGGAAGATTTGAGACAATACAGATGAAGGGGAGATTGTCCCCCGGGGGTGATAAAAAGTGTGGAGTTTGCACACCGGCAGGTTATTGCTAGAAATGTTGAGACAAAGGTATTCACAGGAGGATGGCGCAGAGGACTCTTGAGTGAGAAACCGAGAGTGTGCTCCGATGAATACAGGCTAGCCCCCACCCATCTTCAGAGCTCTGTCAAGACGAATTATGTCGTGTGTAGGGGGTACTAGGAGGTCTAGGATAGGGGTGGAGGCGGGCTTTAGCCAAGTTTCAGTGAGGATGATGATGTCTAACTCGTTGTGTTGGATGAGGTCAAAGATATCGGATGCATGTTTAATGGCTGACCTGCAGTTGAGTAGTACTCGTTTAAGTCGTACCGGATTAAGGGGGGAAGGAGTCTGGATGACGTTCACTCTCGTGAGGTTGTCATTATTAATGGCTCCAAGATTGTGACGGGGTTCTCTGTTCGGGTTAGAGTGGATGGCTTGGATTTGCCCCGAGGGGGATCGTGTTTGTGTCGAGCATAGGCGAATAAGAGCTGAGTAGGTCATCGATATCATTCGACGCCAGGTAGGCCTTCAATCTCCTGGGGCGGGCGTGGGCGTTAGGTAGGGGTAAGGTTTTCGAGACAGAGGGGGGAGAAAGCTGGCCCATGCGAGCTCTAACCCCAGGGGGAGCTCTGGGCAAATTCGCAGAGGAGACGAAGGAGCTGATCAAGGGGAAATGTTCATTTGAGAGGGCTTTCAAGTCCTGTAGTTCGACAGTGAGAAGGTGCAACTGGAGAGATATATCGTCTAGGCGCGCCACCAAGTCTGAGTGCTGGGAGAGGGGTACGAGATGTGTTGGTAGATCTGGCGGAGAAGGGGGGCCTTGATGTATGCCCAGGGGGGTCTAAGGTGGTGATGCGTAGTTCTGGGGGGTGGTGGGGAGTTGACCATTAGGGACTAGCGGTGTTCCATGAGCTTTGGATAGAGAGGTTGGTAAAAGAGAGAGGGTGGGCTGGACGTTGAGCTGTGAGTGTGAGGTTGGTAAAAGAGAGAGGGTGGGCTGGTCGTTGAGCTGTGAGTCAGGGACGGACCAGTCAAGATTGAGTGGGTTTGGCCGATCAAAGTCGTGGAGGGCAATTGCCAGGTCTTCGGTCTTGTGGGTGTCATGGAAAGAGGGATGAAGGGCGAGGGATCTTTCGTTGAGAGCAATGATAGTAGGTCGCGAGGGAATCTCTCCGCTCGAGAATCATTCAGTCTCGGACTGGAGAGCTGTGAGCAGAGCGGACCCGTAATGTCGCTCTTCTTCTGGGTCGGTGGTCTAGAGGGTTGGGCCAATTCGACAGGGGACAGAGAGGCTCTGCGATCCTCTAAAGGGGAAGAATGTTTTAGATAGAGTGAGGACCTCCTGGCTGTGGTGGGGGAGGGCTGGTTAGGTCCTGAGTAATGGTAGTGAGTGGGAAGGGGTCAAAGGGTTTCGCCGAGATCGCTTTTTTGAGTGTAGGGAAGATATTGGCCATTTTAACTAGGTTGACATTGGAGGCTTGGATTAGGATGATACCATTATTATAGAGTGATAGTGGCATTGGCGTTGAGAGTGAGTGAGGGCGCCGTTGTTAATTTGAGACCATGAGTTGTTTTCCTGGTGCCTGATATTCGAAGCATGGAGTAGAAAACATTCCGCCAGCATGCTCTTTTTCTGGTGTAGAAGATGAGGTCATTAACTCTACTACCCTTGTTTGCACAGAAGTAGACGTCTGAGATTAAAGTTTTGGGTCTAGCCTTGAGTATGTGATGTTTGTGTTTTTTGGCGGCATTTTTAGAGAGGTTAGGTGGGTAATTGATGATGAAGGCGTTAGATCCTGAGGGAATGAGACTTCTCTCCATATTGATGGTGTGACCTGGCGAGGGAGGGGCCCCAGTAAGGGGTTTATGGAGGTGAAGCCGGTTTTATTTCTCAATTCACGTCTAATGAGGCCGATAGAGGCCCTAGTGGGTAGTCAGAGTCAGTTTGGTGCGGGTAGTTGGGTGTAATAGTGGTGTAATAGTGGTGCCTTGCAGATCTAAACTGATGCTGTTCCACTCTAGAAATGATTTGCAGGGCCTATTTAGGTGCAACTCCTGTCAGTTCCTTTCTTTCCACGCCGGACCCAGATCCGAAGCTTAGTTTAATCTGTGAGATATTTACCTCGATCAATGTGCAAGGGATGTCACCCCCTAAAACGGCAAGATTTAAGTCCTGTGGAACTGTCGCAAACAAGTCTGTGACAGATCCCCATCAGGTGTTCCTGGGGTAGAGCCATGACTCCAAGGCCTGCAGAGTCTGTGCGTCGATGAACCCGAAGGCCATCGGGGAACACAAGGCAAAACTCTACATTGCCAAGCATTTGTTGACTTCACGATGGGACCATTTCAAGTCCTGTTCTGCGTCCAAACTTTACTCTTGGTCCCGTTTGCTTTCCCGGAGCCTTCAGAACTGCTCCAGAGGTCCGTTTTCATCATGCTTCACATTGCCAGGTAAACATAAAAAACAAAAATAAATCAAAGTGGGAATCCGTTCCTTCGTGCCACTTGTGTTCGATGAACAGACTGGGGTGGTTCCACCCTTCTCAATCTCACTCCCGAAGTCTGCTGAATTCGGAGCCAATTTCACAGCCGATTCCAGCACAACCCATGGCCTTCCGCCAAGGAGCGTCAGATTGAAGAGTTTCACGCAGCCTTGCTCTGACTTTTTGAATCCCTGCCGACTCCCTCTATCACGCCTTAAGGACCTAAGGAGCCAAGAGGCCTTCCAAATAGGATACCGCCAGCCGGTTCACTCTTGATGCCTGTTAGCCATTGCACTCTACTTCACCACTTAAAGATGAAGCCCCAATTGCCCTTTCTGACGGAGGTCCAACCACATCCGATGTCACATCCGAGTCTGCCCAAGGCGCGGCTTCCCCTGTTTGACATACAGCCTTAAAAACATTCTGTCCATTCATTCCCTCTTTCAAACTCACTCTGATAATTATGACCGTATGATGAGCATGCTCAGCCCTTCAAGATGTCAATTGGTACGAGGAGTTACAGGAGGCCAATTGTCTCGATACCGCTCTGGAGACGGGTCTCTTTTCTTCACCTGGTGCAGCCACAGAAGAATCTGCCTTCTACGCCATGGTATTGCGTATGGCAGCATAAGTACTTGACCTCCAGCTCCCCACCTTGGAGGTGAAAACTAATGTCTTCACAGAGTTCCTATAACCAGGGCAGACATCTTTCGAGCTTCTCCTTCCCTTTAATGAGGCACTGACAAATACCTTATTGGGGTCTTGAACCAAACTTTGCTCTGGTCCCCCATCAATAGACAAATTGCCAGGCACTATTGCCCTGCTCCAGACAACCTTGCCTTTCTTTCACAGCACCCCTCGCAAGAAAGCCTCATGAGGCCGGCTTCCATCAGCCCTTCTAATCCCAACATATTGCCCACCTCTTCCCCCGGCAGGGAATGTAAGTGAGTAGAAACTTTCTGCAAACTTGTCTTTTCTTCACCAGCTTGCCCTTCCAATCTGTTAGCGCCAGCTCTTTGTTGGGATGATACTCACACTACCTTTGTGATTCAGTGGCACAAGTCCTCCCTGGTGTGCTCAAAGACCTTCGTCCTTTACTTTCTGAGATGATCCACGATGGTTGTGATACTGCCGAGTTAATGATTCATTGTGACTTAGCCACCACTGATTCCATCAGGCAAGCCATAGGCACCAGCATTGCCATTCGCTTCCATGTGTGGCTGTGGATGACTGAGTTCTCTGGTGATGTCCAGTCTTCCTTGACGGACATACCCTTTGATGGTACTTGTCTGATTCTGCTCTCAAGCACTTTAAGAAGAGCAGAGTTACTGCTCGCCCTCTGGGCCTTTTGCCCACCATCGCCAACTGCAACAGTACCACCATTCCTTTTGCTACTTTGGCCAAGGCACCCCTTACCTCCAAATCATCCAGCCCCCACAGGCAGCCCTGCAGTTTTGCAGTAGTGGCCAGGGTACCCACTGTCCCAGCGACCAAGGTCCGCACTCCACCCAGCCCACCGCGGCCTCATCTGCCAAACCTCTCTAGCGCGCCCTTGCAGGGACACAGCCACCTGGTGCAAGGCAGAATCCACTGATTCCTACAGGGCCGACAGGTGATCATGTTAGACAGGTGGGTCTCACAGGTTGTTTGCTAGGGCTAAACCTTGCCCTTTTTTCTCTTCTCTGTCACACATTCCACTGTCCCCTCAGCGACTGACTGAGGACCATATATCTCTACATTTTACAGCCGGAAGTGCTCACCCTTTTGGCCACGGGCTGTCGAGAGCTCGCCTGTGCCAGAAGAAGGGCATGGTTGCACTCCTCCTGAGGAGCGCCCAAGAAGGATGGAGGTCTTCGGCCTGTTCTAGTCCTGTGCTATCTCAACGCCTTCCTCTGAAAGGAGAGATTTAAAATGCCCACCCTGGCCAAGATCTTGTCTGCCCAGACTCCTCTACCTTCCCCACCCAGAGCTGACAGTGGTGACTGATGCAGCGCTTCTTAGTTGTGACACCCTCCAGATTAGCGGCCTTTGGTCTCTGGCGGAGTACTGACTCCACATCAGTCTTCTGGAGCTTAGGGCCATCTGCTTGGCATTGAAAGCCTTACTGCCATCCATTAAAGGGAAGCTGGTCCAGGTGGTCACTGACCACTGCCTTGTGGTATTGCTAAAAACAAGGTGGGTGGGGTCACAGATCCTGTGCCAGGAGGACTTGCTCCTCTGGAAATGTCTGGACCATCAAGGAATTTTTCTTGTGGTGAAACACTGTGCAGTATCATTGAATGCCAGGGTGGATGAGCTCAGCTGTCAACGGGTCGTGGATCCAGAATGCCATCTACATCAAGAACTGGCACAAGGTCTCTTCTGTGATTTTTGTAGAATCTTGGCTTGATCTGTTCACCACTGCTGAGAACGTGCAATGTCTGCAGTTCTGCTCTTTGGAGTTTCCAAGGTGTCTCTCTCTGGGAGACGTGTTCCGCCTCCAGTGGAACTCTGGGACTCCTCTATCCCTTTACGCCACCACCACTCCTGCTCTGAGTTCTCAAAAAGACCAGGCAGAAGTCATCCTAGTGGCTCTGGATTGACATGGAGAGTATGGTTTTCTGAACTCCTGGGCTTGAGCATGTATCCTCTGATTAGGCTGCCCCTGCGGAAGGACCTGCTGTTGCAGCAACAGGACCGGTTTCTGCACCCAGGCCTTCACAATGTCAAGCATCATGCATGGAGATTGAGCGGCAACAGCTGAACACCTTCGACCTTCTTCCACAGGTGGTTGATGTCATCTTGGCAGCCAGGCGTCCCTCAAAGAAAAATGTATATGACTGTGAACAAATTTGGGGCTTGGTGTGGCACATGCCAGATTGACCCCCTGTTAGAAATGCGGGTCTCTTGTTGGCAGAGGTAGGTACCTTTGTCCAAATAGAGACCCTTGCTTCTAGTCAGGGTAAGGGGATACAAACTTTAAATAACCCCTGCTCACCCCCTGGGTAGCTTGGCACGAGCAGACAGGCTTATCCCAAAGGCAATGTGTAAAGTATTTGTACTCAAAACACACAGTAATACAATGATAACACCACAAATGAACACCACACCAGTTTAGGAAAAATAAAGTATCTTTATCTAAACTCAACAAGACCAAAACGACAAAAAACCAACATACACATAATAAGAATATGAATTCAAAAAGGTTTCAAGCAACTTGGTCCATAGAAAACGATGGATGCGTGATTCTACACAAAGCCCCTGTAGATGCGTCAAAATTCACAAGGCCAAACAGCCGCAGAGAAGGGAAGCTTTGAGAAACAAAGAGATGCATCAGTTCCTTAGTCCATGGGGAGGCGATGCAACAGTTCTGCTGCACTCAGGAGAAGTGATGCGTCTAATCCGGACTGTAGGGCGAAGTGATGCATCGACTCTAAGATGATTGTGGTCCGCGGGAGATGCGTCGGGAAAACTTGCCGCAGGAGTGCGATACGTGGAAATCCGGGATGCGCAGGCGATCGATGCGGCGGCAGCAAGCGGTGCTGCATTGGTTTCTTCAGCAGCGATCCCACGATGTGTCGGTTCTTACAGTTGCAGGTGCTGCGTCGTCCGTGCAGCTGCAGTGGTGCATGGAAATTCTTCCAGCACAGCGGTGCTGCGTTGGAAAAACAGCCGCAAGAAGTGAAATGCGTCGATTTCTTCAGTTTTTCAGGTTTTTCCAGCTCCCAATAGCAGGAACAACCTCCAGAGGCCCAGAACTGGAATAGGCACCTCCTGGCAGGTCAGAACTCTCAGCAACTGAGTTCAGGGGAGCTGGGGGTGAAGTCTTTGGGTCCCTGAGACTTCAGAACAGGATGCCAGCACACAGAGGCCCTTGGAGATGCTTCTTCAAGCAGGTTCACAGCAAAGTTCCCGTCTTTGTCCTTTCCTTGGCAGAAACCGCAACTGCAGGCCAACCCCATATAGCACACAGCAAAGGGGCAGTACTCCTCACAGCTCTTCAACTCTTCTCCTTGGCAAAGGTTCCTCTGGAGTCCAGAAGTGATCTAAAGTTCCGGGGTTTAAGGTCTACTATGTATATCCCATTTTGTCTTTGTTCTCTTTGTTCAAGGGTCTCTGAGCCCAGTCCAAACCAGTTCTGTCCTTACTGGTGCACTATGACCACAGGGGGTGGAGACAGCATTGTGCAAGGGAGACGGGCCCTATTCAGGTGCGAGGAAAACTCCTCCCACTACTCTAAATGCAGCCAAGGTCAATTCAGCTCAGATATGAGTCATCCAGGAAGGGCCAGGCACACCTCAACCCCCAGTACCTGTCTACAGTGAATGCACATCCCCAGCCCCTGTCATTCTAAACCCGACAGTCAATTCACAAACAGGCAGAGGCACACAGAATGGTTAGAGAAGAAAATGCCTATTTTCTAAAAGTGGCATTTTCAAACACACAATTTAAAAACCATCTTTACTAAAAGATGTGTTATTAAATTCTGAGTTCAGAGAGACTAAACTTTATTTCTCTATCTTGTCCCAATGGGAAGTTATACTTGTAAGATGTTAAAAAGAATTTCCCATTCTATCCTATGGGGCAGATAGCCTTTCAATAGTGAAATACTGCCAATTTCGTTTTTTACTATCAGGACATGTCACACACACCAGTACATGTCCTACCTTTCACATACACTGCAGCCTGCCCCTGGGGGTACCTTGGGCCTACCTGAGGGGTGTCTTACGTGTAAGAAAAGGAAAGGTTAGGGCCTGGCAAGTAGGTGCACTTGCTAGGTCGACATGGCAGTTTAAAACTGCGCACAGGCCTGAGATACATTTTCAGGGCTACTCATATGGGTGGCACAATCAGTGCTGCAGACCCACTAGTAGCATTTGATTTACAGGCCCTGGCACACTCAGTGCACTTTACTAGGGATTTACCAGTAAATCAAATATGCCAATCAGGGAGAACCAATTGTAATAATTTACACATGGAGCACTTGCACTTTGACACTGATCAGCAGTGACAAAGTGCCCAAAGCATCTAAGCCAGCAAAAATGAATTCCAGCACAGCATCAAAAATACAGGAGGTAGAGGCAAAAGGTCAGGGGAAACCACGCCAAAAATGCCAAGTCTAATACGTGTCCCCTCCAGCTGAAAGGTGGGGAGAACTATCCCCCTCTTGGGAGTTCTCATCACTAAGGCGTAAGATTCTGGACAGACCATCAGCATTGCCATGTTCTGTACCAGGGCGGTGTTCCACCGTAAAGTCCATTCCCTGTAGGGAGATGGACCACCTCAACACTTTTGGATTCTCACCCCTCATTTGCATCAACCATCTGAGAGGCCTGTGGTCTGCCTGAACTTGGGAGTGAGTCCCAAACAAGTAGGGTCTTAACTTCTTCAGTGCTCAGACCACAGCAAAACCTTCTCTCTCAATTGCACTTCACCTCTGTTCCCTTTGAAGTAGCCTTCTACTAATTAAAGCTACGTGTTGGTCCAAGCCCTCGTCGTTCAGTTCTGAGAGTACTACTCCCACACCATGCTCTGAAGCATCTGTCTGCACAACAAATTCTTGGGAGAAGTTGGGTTCCTTGAGCATGGGCGCCGTGCAGATGGCAGATTTCAGGGCATCAAAAGCAGTCTGTCAGGCATCGGTCCAGATCACTATCATTGGCTGCTTCCTTGAAGTCAGCTCTGTCAAGGGGGCAACAATGGTGCCATACCCCTTGACAAACCGTCTGTTGTACCCGGTGAGACCTAAAACGGCTCTCACATCTGTCGGGGTCTTACCAGGAGTTTTCTCTCAGCCCTCTTTCTCCAGACTCAGAGGTCCTCTCATAGAGTGCCCATAGAGCAATTCAAAGGGACTGAACCCTAAGGATTTCTGTGGTACCTCCCTGTAGGCAAACAGGCATGGTAGGAAGACGCCCCACTTACATCTCATGGTTTCTGCAAGACCCTTTATCATGCCCTTAAGTGTTCGGTTGAATCTCTCAACTAACCCATTTCCTTGGGGATGGTAAATGCTAAGTCTCACACCCCTTCTTGGCCAAATTATCTCACCTTCTGTTCTGTTATTCGTTCTGTATTTTGCCCAGCACGGCTTTGCTTTGGGCCCAGTTAAGTGTAATCTTTCAGCCCATTTGGCCTTCCAGATCAGCCCTCGTTCAAGTTGCTAGTTGTGATGCGATTTTTGAAACGGCTGCAACACATGTCCCCCCACCCCCTTCTTCTTTGGTCATAACCCATTTGGACCTTAATTTAGTACTAACGTATCTTATGGCACTCTGTTCAAACCACTTCACAACTGCTGCTTCTTTACTTTAAAGACTGTGTTCCTCATTGCCATCACTATGGGACGGCGTATTACTGAAATCAGTCTCTTTGTTTCAACCTGCTGTACAACTACTTTTTTCCAGACAAACTGGTTCTGCAGACACTGGCCACCTTCTTGCTGAAAGTTGTGATGCCATTCCCCGTCGACCAAACCATCACCCTGCCAGTATTCTATGCTCCACCTTACCACTCTAAGGAGGAGGAGAGACTCTATCGCTTGGACTCCAAGAGAGCACTGAGCTTCCACATAAATCCTACCAAAGAACACTGGGTAGACAATCAGCTCTTTATGGGGTTTGTTGGAACGAAAAAAATCTTGGCAATGTAGAAGGGAACTATCTCCCGCTGGATCATGCTCTGCTTTAAGATCTGTTCCATTGGCGAAGAAGTAGCCTTCAGAAGGACTGCGTGCTCATTCTACCAGGGCCAAAGCGCCCACCACTGCATTAGCATGCAGAGTCCCTGTCCTAGGCATTTGCCAGGCGGCTATGTGGATGTCCCTCCATACTTTCGCAAAGCATTATTGCCTGTACAGTTAGGTTTGCCAAGAGGGGCATTTTGCCCGCTTGGTCCTGCAGGACAGGCCCACCTCTGAATAGGTATCTTTTTGGAATCTATTCAAAAGGTGAGCACTCTGCAAGTTACTTACCTTCTGTAACACTCTTTCTAGTAGACTCTGTCTACCGACACACCCATCCTCCCCGTTCTGTGGTTGGACTCTCTCCATTAATAAGATCCCAAGTCTAGGAATCTGCACACTGTCCACCAATTTGCTTTTGGGGCTCTGCCTCTGGGGGGGGTGGGGGGGCTTGAACAATTTCGAAAGCAACTGACGTCAGCATGCAGAAGTGGCGCCTACATTGACCATTCACTTCATTTCTGGAGTGAAACGGCGTCATGCGGAGCCGCAAAGTGCCACATCCTGGTGCTCAGAGGTACTGCTGAAACGTTTCTGGATACAGTCCAATGCCATTGAAATATCCAAAAGGTAAGGAATCTGTGGCTAAATAAAGTCTTTACCAGAAAGAGCGTTACCGAAGGTAAGTAACTTGTTCGATGGTGTATACAGCCATGCTGGAGTCTCCAGTCTAATGGGCACTCATCTCTGCTGAAGGTACACAGAACTGTGCTTAGTGCTTTTTCATATGTATGTGGTATTTCTATAGCACGAAGCTAGCCAAAAGGCAGCTGAATGCTGTACAGGGTCACAGAGAAGCATACATTCAACGAGTGGTAGGAGAGGTATTTGGTTTGTTAAGCTCTTATTCTTTTAAAGAGTATCTCTTCAACTCTTTCCTAAATCGGAGTGGTCCTGAAGGTTACAGGGATATTGTTCTAGATCCTGGGCCGACTGCCTTGTTTTTTTATTTTTTAATCTTTATAGTCTATGGTCTCATGGTGTCCTGGTTGCAGGTATGCTAAGACCAACCAGAGATGGTGAGCTTGTCTGCAAGATAAGCAGAGGTACTGGTTGCAATTGCTTTCTAAATCATACAGCAGGCTTTGAAGATTGTGCTGATCTGCAGTGTTTCCACTGGATTTTAATGAGGATGGGGATGATGTGATCCTATATTTTTTTCAGGCCCTGGATGAGACTTGCTGCAACGTGTAGCATTCCATTATTTGGTGCTGTGTGGACTCTGGGAGGCCATGGAGCAGGGCATTACAGCCATCCAGATACAAAAATATGAGGACGTGCACAGCACTTCAGATTTAGCTTTTTCTTTTTTTCTTTTATTAGTCTTCACATCACCTTCAAGTAATGACAATAGGTGAACACCTTGGCTGGGCTCACCGAGCCGTGTCGAAGCTTGATTTTCTACAGATTCCAGCGACTTAATGTTAGATTTCGACAGCATAGTATTTGGTGTAATCATTGGGCCTTGTTTTGTTCCCTCCATCTTATTATACCATTGTCAATAGTTCTCCCTTGATTTAGCATTGCATTCCATATCAATCTCACTGATTTGGCTATTTGTTTGAGTCATTCATTCATGTTAGGGGGATTTTGCGACAGCCAATTTTGACATATTCCATGTCTGACTAATAAGACTAAGTAGAAAAGCAGCTTTCTCTGTTTGAGCAACATGCATGTATCAAGCAACAACTGTGTTCCAAATAGAGTTAAGTTTGAGCTTATCCTGATGTCTTGCTTAAAAACTTTGGATAATATTACTTCTCCACAGAACTGATTATGAGCCTCAAATGAGCCTGTTGAGGCGAGAGCGTGGTGAGTGATGAAGTCGGCTATGGATACTCTGAAGGGTGACGGGGTCCGGGAGGTCTGTAGATGAGGGTGCCATGGAGGGTGGCGTTCTGATTGGTCTGGATCTGGAAGTGGAGGCGTACCATGTCAGGTGAGTGGTCGACGGAGCTAGTTATGAGACAGAGGGTGTTTTTGTGTACAATGACGATGCCTCCTCCCAGCCGGTTGGTGCGGTCCTTGTGGATGATTTTGTAACAGTCGGGGATGGCGATTGAGATGTCTGGGTCCGAGGGGGGGTTTATCCATGTTTCCGTGGTGAAGGCGAGATGGAGTTGAGCAGGTCCTAGATCTCCATGACATGTCTGTTGAGGGAGTGGGGGTTGAGTAAGATGCAGCTGAGGTGGTCGAGTCCGGTTCTTGTTGGCCGTGCGGTCGGTGGGTCTGGTGTACGGAGGCAGGAGAAGGTGCAGTTGTCGCAGGTGAATGGGCCTTGGGTGTCACGAGCGGAATGTCCGGTGTTGAGTGCGTGGAGGGTGCTGGCGTCGTAGCGGTGAAAGCTGCGGGGACCAGGGCCCCTGGCATTGGGCACAGTCCAGGCACTGACGGGCGCAAACGGGGTTGTCTTTGGCACGCTCTCTGCATGGCTGCCATTAAGTAGGTTGATTACGCTAATTCCCTATACTTTGGCATCCCACTATATTTAATCAAAAGTCTGCAACTGGTACAGAACCAAGCAGCATGACTGATTTTTCAGCAACCTAGGCAACATCATGTCACCCCCCTCATGAGGAAGCTGCACTGGCTCCCTATCACACAGCGATGCGCCTTCAAGGTATGCTGTCTCATCTTCAAATCTCTGAACGGAAGGAGCCCTAAATTTGTGGCTAGCCTTATTCAAAGGCACTCACCTATGCGCAACTTGGGTTTGTCCCACAAGCACGTTCTGTCAACTCACTCCTTCAAACTGAAGCGTCTGGGCGGCGCTAGGTTTGCCGTTCTAGCTCTGAGATTTTGGAATTCCCTCCCCTCCAAAATCTGATCCTGCACTGACCTCCTGAGCTTCAGGAGACTCCTCAAGTCCCCATGGCTCCGGCACCTCTCAGAGTAGCGCCAAGAAACCAATCGGGTGTACGTGCGCTTTATACATTTTTTTAACATAACATAGAGTTGGGGAGACGGAAGGGCAGGTCAGCTGGGAGGTGGGAATCAGCGCTGGAGGGGGCGGGGTCGCGGGGAACGAGCAGTGGCAAGGGTGGGAAACAGGACACAGAGTAAGGGTAAAGGGAAAAAAAATAAAAACAGCAAAAATTGAAAAGACAGAAAAAGCCTGTAAAACAGAACAGAAAATAAAAGTCTGAAAATGCTATAAAAAGCAACAGTACAGAAACAGCAGAACAGAAACAAGAGAAAGGAGAAAACAGGAGAGCAGAGACAGGCTCACCAGGGAAGAGGCACAGGCAGGATCCTGCGGGTGGAGGAGGGCCTCGAACACTAAACCTGGAGCGCAGAGTGCAAACAGCTACCAGGTGGAGCTGCACGGCGGGGGAGAAACGCATGCGACAAAAGGTTGCTCCTTCATCGTGCAGTGGCTGCCATTAAGTAGTGTTGGGGAGGCGGGAGGGCTGGTCAGCTGGGAGGCGGAAATCGGCACTAGAAGGGGGTGGGCCACAGGGAACAAGCAGCGGAAAGGGCAGGAAGAGAGACACAGAGTAAGGGGAAAGGGAAAAAAAGCAAACCCAGAGTAAAAATTTCAGGTCGCTTTCCTATTCTGATTATGTTTAAAACAGTCTCTCAGTGCTCTCTGGATCTCCTTTCCCAATCTTCTCAACTTATTCCAGATTACCATTCAGTGTCCCCTCTTTTAACAGCTTGATTATAAATCCCCTCAGGTCACTACCTTTCACTCCCTTCAGGGACATTAAAAATATTCACTTTGTTACATCTAGTGTGATGTTCTAATCTCTCTAGATCCTCTTGTAAACACTTGTGGTGGCTTCATTTTTTGATGTCTTCAGTATTGGTGCATACGTTAAATTAAAATTTTGCAATTCCTCCTCTAGAACTTACGTACACTGCACAACCTCATGTTGTTTGTATACCAAAAGGTGACGTGTTCCTTGGATCTCCCTTTCATTTAATTCAGAGGTCTGAAACCTCCTTTTTAGGTCTCGCCTAGGCAGCGCTTGCGCTGTCTCTTCGAGACATACTGTATTCAGCATATAGGCTTTACTCTTCGCCCATTTTAATTGGCTCCTTTGACTGTCTTTTCCAAATGCTTTTGTTATGTTGGTTAATAGCTTTACTAGAACCGCCTTTTCTCCTGTTGTACTCTCCCGTAAGGACTGCCCCTCTTACATGTGTTGTTACTCAGAATCTGTTATTTACAGTTTGTGAGCACTATTTTACTAATTACTTTATTGGAGCAAAGCAGCACGTCCCGCCGCACAATGGATGCCGCATGTTCTTAGTTTTCTTATGTGCAGCTCACCAAACTTTTGTAAGCAGACTGGCATGTGCGTTTGATCTTGAACAATGGCGGGGCGCGCGCCTTTCTTACAACGTGTCTCGCCAAAATCCTTTTTTATTTTTGATTATCATTTTTTTATGCAGCGCGGCCCCTTGATCTTTATGGCGGCTGCGTGCCTTTTAACCTAGTGGCTTGCCCCGTGTTATATTATACAAGTGCTTTGTGCATGGGATCTCAGTAAACGGACGGATGTGCGATTAGAAAAGATCCTGTCTGTTCCGAGCTCCAGTCTGCGCTCGCTGGCTCTGCATGTGCTGTGAAGGTCAGGGGTTCTTTCACGAAACTCTTAAACACACTGAAGTAACAATGCAGGCATGTGACAGGTGTAATGATAACATAAGTTCCCCTCTACTAATTCTAAATTTAACATTGTCATTTATTAAGCAATACCCACAAAATTATCTGTATGCTCTCCCTAACAATCAAATATAAAACATATAAAATTATTAATAAACTCATATTCATTATAACATTTACTTTAATACATTCAAGAACTTTTTTTTTTTTTAATTTTGCTTATTTCGTCACTTTATTATTTTTCTCATGCCAGTGGAAAAAAAAAATCAGAAAGTAATAAATAGAACAAACCTATCTGAGCATATGCAGAAAAAGCATTGAGCACTGCAATTGTATATCTGACATAAGAGGGGGTTTCCACTATTTATTTCTAGGCTATTGGAAATGAGGCAATGCAGAGAAGACAAATCTATGTGTGGCACACAAGCAAACAAGCCAGGTTCTGTAAACATTTACATGATGGCTGTGACAAGGGCGGTTACAGTCCAACCCCACGAGGACGCCTCATTTACTGTGCATTTTCTTTAATAATGGAAACCAAAGAGAAGCCAAACAAACTCTGACAACAATGCGCACCACAGACTTTGATCTGTCAACCAGCAGATCCACGCCTAGAGACCCTTCGGCTTATTTTGTAGTTTTGCTTTTGCGTAGAACACCCGGCCTAGGAGCGGTCAAGTTTCTTGCCAGGGCTTTGGTGCTTCCCGCTGGACCCTTGCCATCTCACTACTGGGGTGATCAATAAAGCCTCATCACTTGAGTAAAGTCGTCCGGTCACAGATGACTAACAAGAATCTACTTATAGGCTTTACTCAGAAGTTAGTACAAATACAGAATTACATTCTGAGCAGTTCAAAGTATAGCAAAGAACCATAGACAGTTCTCCATAAAATCGGACCTAGATTCACGTTCATAGAATGGAGAAAGGGCCTCCTACGTTGCACGATAAATTACACTCTTTTATAGTAAGTTAAACTAGGACTTCATACAGTTACTATATTAGTGCGAGATTCTCATGGTCTAGTCTAATAGGAATTTCTTCACAGATAAACATCGAGACCTGTAGCAGTGCTGTGTTATGTCAGTATCGCACACCACCAAATCACATGTATTTGGCGCTCCCTGCCGTGCCTGGTGGAGCAGCCCCCGCCCACCCCGTATCGACCAAATTTGCCGGACCGCCCCATAGGCCATAGCCGGCCCTCCCTGTTCTCCTTATCTTAGAAATTCTTACCTCGGACGGCCCCTTCCCTCCTTTCACCCTGTGACTGAACCCAACGCTGCCTCTTCCCTAGCTGCCTAAGTTAGTGCCCCCCACCCCCACCGCTCCCCCTGGCGCGCTTTTTCTCCCTCCAACCTTCCTCCCGTCGCGCTGCGACTTCACCAGAGACATAGTACCACCAAATCCCTGCTACCCCAGCAATCTTTCACCGAGGAGGGGGCTAAACACTTCTGTTGAAAGCACCCGACTGTCCAATGATGCACTGCACACTCCCAAAACCACAAACCGCCCACAAACCACCAGGCCAGTGGCCCTCCCTCTCTGGTGACCTGCAGCAGTTCCAAGACTCTCTCCGAGCCTCCCGCCGCCCAAATGGGTGCAACCTCTAGGTGTTCCTTGTCTTCGCAGCCCGACCCGGAGAGCGGCACTCACAGCGGCTAAAACCTCACTCACAACCCCACCGAAAATGCCACACATAGCAAACCAAAACCTTGGCAGCTATGTCCATATCTTAAACTGCATTCTACTATGTTTGTAACATTAAAGTACTCCGTGTATTATCGGAATGGCGCCAACCCCGTACCACACAGACCCAAGGTGAGGGACCGCCTACTGGATTATAGCCAGCACCCACCCTGTTCTCCTTATCTGGAAAAATTTCCTTCATTTGGACAGCTTCTTCCCCCCCCCCCCATTAACCCTGTAACCAGACCCCTCACTATCTCTTCCTTGGCTGCCTAAATTACTGCCCCCCACCGCTCCCCCTGGCGCGCTTTTGCCTCAGTCTAAACCCTAATCAGTATCCTCTATCCTGACACTCCTGAACCTCCCTCGGCTGGTAAACGTGACACAGAGGCGCACTGCCAATGGAGACATGCGACACAGATGCCACTGGACTTGGTAGCTCTACAGGGGCCTTTGCGGCCTGGAGATCGGACTGAGAAACCGAAAGTAGATGTAGAAAGGACTGCCCCTCTGCTGCCCTCCGCCCCTCCTCTGGGTTTCCCCCTCTGTTGCAACACCAGGCGGGTCCAGCCTCGTCCTCCCCCCTCAGAAGGCCCGAGAGGAATGCACAGAGCGCTTGGCAGAGCCAGATGTTTACCAGAGAGAAGCAAACATCACCCGAGTCTGTGTCCCGGCCTCAAAGTGCAGCCCGAGAGAAGGCGGCATGAGAGCCAGAGAGGAGCCCTGTTGCGTTGTGGGCTCTAGGCCCACATGCTGATAAAGGACTGACTCAGACACAGTGGCTATGGTTATTCAACTGGCCCCGAGCACGTGCACCCGGGCCCTTTTATTGACAGGCTCACGTCACTCGTGACGCATGTGAGGGATGCGTGTGGGGGTGCAAGTGTGCCCACTCCCATAGGAGAGTGGCTACCAACTCTGTGTCTGTCGAGACACTAGAACGTGTCTCGCATGACACAACATTCCTCCCAAATTTTAATAAAAACAAAGGCTCCCTAGTCCAACCTGTAGGGATAAACAACAATGACATATACACCACAGGGTCCATCAGCTTCTCGGGTCAGGCATCCGGAAGACATCAGACCAGGACTGGTGACTCCGACTGTAGCAGGACGATCTCGGCGGGCACTCATCATTTAACTTGAGTGATTCAGGACACGAACGCTTGCTTGGAGATGGCAGCTGCACTCTAGTAACATGCCAGTGGAAACATGTCCTTTGGTCCCAGGTGGCTTCCTTTCGCTGACATGGAGGATGGTATGTGGTGGGTAACAACAGTTCATTAACTGGGTGCGTCAAGATCGTGGTTGGAGTCCATGGTGAAAAGTTCACTGAAGTGTTGCAGGATCGCCTGAAGTCTCTGTTAAACTGTCTTTCTGTGTCCGGTGACCTGTCGGTGGGGCAATGTCTCTTCCAACTATCCCGCCTGGGGAGGCCCTTTGGCGGGTTTGCCACGGGACTGCTTGTAGGCTGTGCTGGGGTTGCGTGTGTGCCGACTGGGGGCAGCTGCAAAACCGCAGAGGAGCCAGTAGCCAGTCTCTCGCACAAACCTCAAGGGTGTATGGGTCTTGGTCAGGACATGCTCTCACTGCCGCAGTTCAGGTGCAGGCCAGGTTAGCAGGTAGCC
Organism: Calotriton arnoldi; assembly: GCA_963921515.1. Classification (NCBI taxonomy): domain Eukaryota; kingdom Metazoa; phylum Chordata; class Amphibia; order Caudata; family Salamandridae; genus Calotriton; species Calotriton arnoldi. The sequence continues at coordinate 956,935 of CAWUFW010006708.1, forward strand.
TCTGAGTCTTCTTGTTAGCTAGTGTGGCAATAGTGTACGACTCCAATCCATTGGTACTTGAGATGGTTTCGTTTGACGCACTTGATGAGGACTGGCATGATGGCATGGCCAGCCGTGTGGTGAATCTGGACAATGGCGAGTGATGACTTGCCTTGATGGTTGCAGGCTTTCAGTCTGGAGTCGACCACCTGAGGCAGGGAGTGGCCAGGTACCTCCATCTCCTTTGGGGAGGCACTTACATCCGTGTACTTGGACTTCTTGGGCTGTTGGGACGTTGGTGACAGGGGAGTGATAGACACGCTGAGGAACGTGAGGCATGAAACTCGGTTCGCGCAGGCTGTGCGGCTTACTCTCGGGCTCCCGCTGTGCGGTTGCCAGTTCCTTCTCGGGTTATCACCATCTTCCCTTGCTGTTGCTGTATCAGGACTCGCTCCTTTTGTAGCTCCGGTTCTCTTCATCGTCCGGCCTGGCCACTCACGACTTCCCCTTCTGAACTTAGCCGTTTGTCCGATTCTTGGTGTAGACCCTCCAGTCACACTTCCACGTCTCTTGCTGAGTGCGGTGTCATGCACATGGCACTGATGATGTAGTTGCCATGGGGTCTGGACGACGGGTGATGACGGTCGACTAGGAGAGGAGGTTTCTGGAGGGACGTCGTAGCTGCATGTCTCTGCCTTTTCTGAATCTGTTCTTTCACCTCTGGCATTTGCGGTCAGGAGCAAGGTTGCCATTCGACTTCGACTGCCGACACTCGGGGCTGGACGGTCTCACTGTGAAGCGATGGGAGCAACGCGGTTTGCGCTTGCTGCGGCTTACATTTGGTTCTCCCTTGGTGCTGTCGCCAGGGCCGTCGGTCCGCCTTGGTGGCTGTCTGGCGTCTTTGGGGTGCTCTTGGCTTGTGGTGCTACGAGTCCTCGGGCTTCTCCTCTTGTTCTCTCTAGAGCCCCTGTGTTTGTCCAGCTCTTCCAGGTGACTGGATCGCCACTCTTCTTTTGCTTCTTCTCCAGGTGCAGTGCCATGCACCCTGTTCCAAAAAGGGCCAACAGGGCCTATCAACTTCAATGGTCTCTGGACCATGCGGGCGAGACTTCTGTCACTCTTCTCGGCTGCGTGGCGAGCTGCCACTCACTTCGGGTGCTCCTTCTTCAGGCAGCTTCTTGAAGCCCCTACTCCGGGTGTTCCCTCTTCTGGGAATGGCTTCCACGAGCAGTGGGGAGCTGTGATGGTGGCTGGCCACTTGTGGTGTGCGACTCTCCTCTTGCCGGCCTTGGGTCACTGACGACTCTTTCTTGAGGCAGTGTGAGGGAGGACACTGTGCTGCGTTTGGCCCCTTCCGGGCTCCGTTGCTGCTGTGGAGATGTGGAGGATCTCCCTGCTGTCTCCAGCAGTGCTTCTTTTCTTTTGAGAGGTCTCCTCCCCTCCTGGGCATTTACCTGTACTGACGCGCTTCTGGGGGCATGTGGCGCGCATCTCGGACTGCGCACCCTTCGTCTTCTGCTTGGGCGCCCTCTTCTGGCACCTAGCGTGCCTGCTAGTCCTCCTTGCGGTGATAGTCGTTCACCGCTAGGGGCGTGTGGCGCGCTCTTCTCACTTGTGGTGGCGTTGGGCCGCGCTGGTGGCGCGCTCTCTGCACCAGTATTTCTTTTTCCTTTGGCAGGGATGGCCCCCTTGAGACGGTGTCTTGTGGATCATCTATCCTTGCTGGTGGTAGCGGTCGTTGGCGTTGCTGCTTTGGACCTTTGGTCCCCCTGTTTTGGCTGGACGTTGCGTGGCGGCGCCTGTGCGGGCTTCATGCAGGCTCTCTGCAGAGTGAGCAGTCTCTCTCTGTCAACCTGACAGGAAGCCCATGGGGGCATGTGGCACTATCTTGACCAGTCTATTACTGTGACGTCTTGAGCAGTGCTGTGCCTCTCACTCTTTCCTCTTCTTGTGGTTGGGCTGCGCAGTGATCTGTTCAGTGGGTGTGAGCGCCTGCTCTCTCTCTTTTTTTTTTTTTGCTTGTCCAGTTCTGTGTGCAGTGTTGTGTTACTTCATGCACTGCCTTGCTGCTCGGGCACTTGGCAGCAGTTCTGTGTTTTACTGGGGGCCTGCTATGCTTTGACCGGCTTGTGGCTGCAATAGGCTGCTTGATTCGGCCCAGCTGTTCTTTTGAGGGCTGACTATCCCCTCCCCAGGTAACAGCCGGCCCAACCTCTCATGTGCTTACTTTATTGGGCGGAGTACCACTGGTGGCCACTCGGTTGCGGTGCAGCGTTCGTGCTTACGGCAGGCTCCGGTATTCTTTCCTGAAGCTGTTGGCACTTGCCGCTCCCCGTGCAGAGGAGGAAAACCACCCTCCTTTCTGTGGGCTTCCAAGGTACGCGGGGGCACTGCAGGCTGTATCTTGTTGCTTGGGGCAGAGCTGGCCTGAAACTCAAAAGTGTCTTTTTGCGCTGGCCCCCCTTGCTTTTCCAGCACTTTGCGGGCTCTGGTGCGCTGCATTGAACTTGCGGGATGATGGGTGCTTTTTCTTTGTGCTGCTGGTTGGCACCGCATGGTAGCGTGGGCATTGCGGGCTTTCTTATGTGGGGCGGGTCTACGCTTAGCTGTACCCTAGCCCCGTCGTGTCTGCCGCATACCGGTTACAGGGTGCTGCTTCTTGTGGGACACTGCGGCATTCCCAGACGACCGCCAGGTGGCGCTGCACGCTGCTTTCCAGCCGCCGTAGCCGTCTCTCCGATCACGAGCATGATGTCGGAGTTAGGCAGGCCTCTTCATTTGCGGACCGCATCTGTGTGCAGGAGGCAGAGGCGCTTTCCGGGCTATTTCTCACTGGTCAGTCGCTGCGTGGGGTCGGAGCCTTCTGCTGTGACACGTCTTTGCGGGGCAGCTAGCGTCGGGCGAGACAGCCTACCCGCGCCTGAGCAGGTAAGGGGGCACAGACCCATTCCCGGGAATGCCTCTTCACTGTCACTTCCTCTCCGGCGCTGACAGGGCAGTTGCTGTGTGGGGGCGCAGCGTGTCCTCACGGGGCAATTCCAGCCCTACCTCAGGTGCTACAGCTGCTCTGGTGCACCGGCATCCGCAGGCACTTGTCTGTGGCAGGGCTCGCTGATGCCTGCGCTCTGCTGGGGTGCTGTAGGGTGGCCCACACTTCCGACCGGCGTGGGTGCTTCAGGAGGTGTTCTGCTGCGCCGCGATGCTTCGCCAGCCGGCCGACACTGCGGGTTACTGCCACTGCACTTAGGGTTGATGCAAGCGTCTCAGCGGGGGGCAGCAGTCTCTTCAGCTCCTGCCGTGGCAGCCTGAGCACGGCAGCAGGCTCATCACGCTCTCACCGGAGCTGGGTAGCGGTGTTTCCTCTCCTTTTTCACCCAAGCGAGTGAGGGTGGGAGACAGCCAGTCTTCGGTCATCACACCGTGACTATGTCGAGCTCGCTCCTCGGGCTGTGGGGAAGTCACATCCCGGGCACATTCCCTCCCCCTGAGGGACGATGAAGCGCCGAGACGCAGGCACGCGGTCAGACCTCCTCGTCGCCAATGTTGCGTTGTGGGCTCTAGGCCCACATGCTGATAAAGGACTGACACAGACACAGTGGCTATGGTTATTCAAATGGCCCCGAGCACGTGCACCCGGGCCCTTTTATTGACAGGCTCACGTCACTCGTGACGCCTGTGAGGGATGCGTGTGGGGGAGCAAGTGTGCCCACTCCCATAGGGGAGTGGCTACCAACTCTGTGTCTGTCGAGACACTAGAACGTGTCTCGCAGGACACAACAGAGCCCCACTCGCGCGGCTTCTACCCCTCCACTGGCCACCGCTATTGTTTAGGGCCCTAAACCTTGCGTTCCTTTAACACCATTTAACCTTGCGTTCCTTTAACACCATCTTATTCCCTACTAATGAAAGAACGCACTGTTCCCCACATATACCTCCTGTCACCTCGTCCGCCCCTGGAGTCCGGCATGTCACTCACTTGCAAATCCTCTAACCCCCATTGTGCCAGAACCAACACCTCAAGAGGGTCATACCTGCCCCCATCGTCCTGTGCAAGCGAAGGCACTCTGAGCCATCCATTACACTTTTATCGCCCAACTGTGGCCTAGGGTGACCAACCGTCCGTAAATTTCACGGACAGTCCGTAATTTCGGCCGTCTGTCCGTTGTCCGTGAAGGTTTCTTTAACGGACGCCATTTGTCCGTAATTTTAACAGCTGTTGGGTGACAGCCAATCATGTGCCTTTCTAATGCCAACCGTTTGCTGTGGAGAGCAAACAAAGCGATTTAGGATTGGCTTGAAAGCCATCAGCCAATCCTAGAGGTCGCTGGTACACTGCAGGAGTGCTCTCATTGGCCCTGAGCACGTTTTGAGCCTTTCCCTTTTACATTTTTCGGGACCCTTACTCGACCCCTGACCTCTAGATTCAGTAAAACGCGTTCTAAAGGGCAGGCCTCAAGGGGCCATTGGCTGGATTGGAGGCTGGGGAACTGTTAATGTCAGAATCCGAGCCTAATGCATTTTTGGAGGTTTCCTGCAGTTCTGGCTATTCTTCAGGATATGGTCTCTGTGCGGTGGTGTAACACGAGAGCACTGGGCCCGAGTGCAAGCAATGATAATGTCACCCCCAGCCCTGCCAAGTACCACCCGGCCTTTCTGAGACACAGTTGTGAATATTGTAAGTATTTAAACTTGTGACCTGCCAGTTATACATAGTTCAGAGGGATGAAGGTTAAAAAGAAATCTTCAACCAGAGCATTAATCCACTGAGCTGTTGTATAGCCACGCAAGTTTAAGTGTTTATTTCATGCCGTGCAATATGTGTGCACGACATGCAATATAGCGAAACATCTACATGAGGTTATTTCGGGGATTTTTGTAGGTGCAATGACATTTAGCAATGGTATATTTAAGTGTTTTTATGATAGATTTTCTGTAATCCTTTTCTGATACGGGGCCCTTGTTAGTATTCTGAACTGGGAAGAATAAAAGACCATATGCCTCTTACCTTATGCAGATGCATGTATAAGCCACGTTAACCCACTGCACTACCTTTCTGACATTGGAAGCGGGGACCTGGCTATTAAACTGACTCGGAGTCAGCTCTGCAAGCCATTCAGAGGCTCTGGTGTATTGTGCTATATTTCTTCCTGCGCAGACAAATCGATTTTAGGGAGACGTATAGCTGCACTTGCATCTTGAAAACGTATTTTGAGCACTGGTAAAAAAGATGAGTTTGATCTCATTTACAAACATTATTCACTTTTTGTTAGATGTGTGCACTTTGGGAAGAATTTTCGTGGCTCCTGCTCACAGCGCTTTCAGCTGCCTTGGTATTCAAGTCGGGCCGGTGGCTCAGAGGACTAAGGTGCGCTCTAGATGAACCTTTGGTCATAGATTCCTCTCGCAGCAGTGCGCAGCCTTTTATCTTCATGAGGTTGATCAAAACGCAGCAATGGATGCACACAATAGAATCTGCTATCAGTGTCGAAGGTTCACTTGAACATCTGTGCTGTGCAATAACATGATGTTGTGGCTTGTTACTGTACAAATAGATACAATAACAATTTTTTTATTGAGGACTGTATCCTGTTACCGAATGAGAAGGGCCTTGAGGTGGGTGAAAGACGGAAGGGAATGGTTTTGGGAGGTGGGTAGTCAAAACAAACTCCATCCCAGGTGCAACTTGGAATTTCCTTTTTTCCCCTCTTCCTGTCCTGATTTTGGGCCTGTAGATATTTGCTTTAGAAGCGCTCTATCAAAACAAATCTATCCAATCTTGAATTTTGAGTGCACCCAATGGACGGCGGCAAACTCTACTGGAGGGGCAAACTACTGGGAAAGGTATGAGCACGATAAAACAGCCCAAGGGGTGCTTGCGCTAGCTGCAGATGTGTGTTCAGGGTATGTGTTCAGAGTGACCAGCGTGCCTGCTGTAAAGGTCTGTGTATGTTTTGGGAGGGGTGATCTATGTGTAAACTGCAAATTATAGTTTCAAGCACTGAATCTCAGGGGATTTGTGTGCCTCTGCTTTAATGTGTATACATCTTGCAGGGAACAAAGGGGTGTGAGCCTTGGTGAAAGAGCACAGACACTTAGTGAGCCTGCTGGAAAAACCTATGTGTAAACTACAAGTTACAGGTTTGATTCCTTGCTATTAGCAGAGTGGCTTCATGTGCTATCCGTGAAGATCTGTGTATTCATCCCTCAGGACAAGAGTTTGAACCTGAGAAAGATAGCAGGGTGGTTGGGGTGCCTGTTGTAATCATCTGTGTACAGAGAAAGGGGGTCCGCTCTGACTGCTTCTGTAGCAAATGCACCTTCTGTCCCCAATGCAGCTGGCGCTGGTGCTTTGCTGCAGTTTTAAGATCTTAGAGTTTCTGGTTGCTCAAATGGGTGTATTTCTGATATTTATATGTTTCTCATCTGCTTGATTTTGCTTGCGAGAAAGTGTCACTCATAGTCCTTGAATGTCACTCATAATTACACTAAAATTCTGAAAATGTCACACACAAGCAATCTGAAACCTTGGCAGCTATGCACCCCGCTGTCTGTTTGCACAGTAAAAGGCAACAGTAATTGGTATGCAATGGACCCGGTGTCGATGCTCCTTCTCCACCGTTGATAGCTACTGCCCTGTATCATTGTCATCTTAATGATTTTCGGGGTCCTGTGCATGACATGTTTAGGGGCCCCCTGTTCGGAACATTTGTGAATTTTATTAACCATTTTCTGAAAACTGAAGCTTACATAATGCACAAAAATATTAAACTATGTTAAAGTTTTAGAAACTGAATCATGCTGAAACAGCTGATATATGTCTTCCCTTGAGGCCCAACAAGCCTTAAAACTACACCGGAGAGGGGGTACGTTGAGATAAATAGACATAAATAATATAGAAATAGATCATCTTCCTAGGGGAGGGAGGGGCTTTATAGCTTGGGGTCCTTGGAAGTTGCACACTTTGCCCTTGCCTTAAAACGTCTCTGCTCTGTATTTGTTTGCAAATGGCAAACTTATTTTAAACAATGAGGTGTAGCTTTCGTGTAACTGTGTACCACAAAAACAGGACAAAAACGTTATAGGTGGTTGCTGCAAAGGCTCTGGAAGAACTGTCGAACTCTAAACTATGTGCATTAGTGGCGCCCAGGGCGACAATCTTTGTTGGTGCCCCTTCCATGACCTTCTTTATGTATTCCCTGACTACCACCCACCATGGTGCCCCTCATCTCTCCTTAGCCCCTCTCTCACATGTATTTAATTTATAGCTCATATAGCTACTCATGTATATACACTGTACAACGAATGGCCAACAGAAGGTCGAGCCGCGCTTAGGCTCCAGGGCTTGGGATCCCTTTTTAGTATATTTCCCTGCTTTAGCAGGTCTTCAGAAGCACTACTATGGCGGTTGCGTTGCTACTACCCCACCGCATACATAGAGAAGTCTGCTGTGCTTTGCCCCAGGACTCCTTATGGCTCTCAGTCTCCACCTCGACTTTCACCAGTCAAGAACGAGGTAAGCATCTGAGGTGGACCTCGGCGTGTACTGAAGGCGGCCAGCAGCCTGTGCCTGGTTGCAACTTTAGGAGTCCCTCAGTCCATTGTGACCGATTAAGGGGTCGTGTTTATTGCCCGCAAGTTACTGAACTCAACCTGCCTGCTCAATTTCTGCGTTCATCGATATCCGGTGAAGAAGCTCGCCATTTTAGATTGAGGGTAAGGGGTATGTCCGTCCCATGGCCTATCCTAGAACTTGCCTTAGGAACTACATCAAGGGTGAAATTCTTGATGGGCCTCTTCTGTATGCAACTCTGCAGATAAAGACTCAGCTCATAATTAATATGAAAAGGTGGGCGAGTGAGTGAGTGAAGGGATGGATGGATGGATGGCTGGCTGGATGGATGGATGGATTAGTGAAAGGGTGAATGCATGAATGAAAGGGTGAATGGATGGATAATGAGCGAAAGGATGGATGGATGAGTGAAAGGGTGGATGATGGGTGAGTGAATGGGTGGATAGATGAGTGAAAGGATGGATGAGTGATAGGATGGATGAGTGATAGGGTCAATGGATGGATTCATGAGTGGATGAGTAGAAGGATGGGTGGATGGATGGATGGAAGGAAGGATGGCTAAGTGAAAGGGTCAATGGAGAGAGAAAGGGAGGATGGATGGATGACTGAAAAGGTGAATGGGTGGGAGGATGAGTGACTGGATGGATGAATGAGTGAAAGGATGGCTGGATGGGTGAAAGGGTAAATGGCTGGATGGATGAGTGGATGGATGGGTGGAAGACTGGATGGATGAGTGTACGGATGGATAGGGTGAAAGGGTGGATGGATGGATGAGTGAAAGTGTGGATGGATGGAAGGAAGGATACATGATGGATAGGTTTGCAAATGGATGAATATGTTTGGATATAGATGGGATTACTTATATACTATAGTGCGACCTTCTCTGATGTGTCTGTAAAACGTACCTTTTGTCCCGAAGTTTTGTCCTGAATTTTGACCTCCTGTCCTGAATTTTTGTCCTGAATTTTGACCCTTTGTCCTGAATTTTTACACTCACCGTCCTGAATTTGCACCCATGCCAGTTGGTCACCCTACTGTGGCCGGACCCCGCCCACGTTCATGTGGGAGCCGTCAGCGGTGCAAGGTCACACCGCTGGTCCGCTGTGCACACGTCTCCAAAGCGGCGGGGCCCTCTGGGGCCCGGGCAGAGAGGTGCACTTACTCTCCTGCCCCACCTGTCCGAGCTCCCCCCGCCACGTTTCATGCCCTCCCACCTTGGACGGTGACGCTCTGCTCTACAACCCCACCCGCTGACCTCACTGCTTGAACCCTCTGCAGCACCTCCAATGCCTCACAGATAGCCACATGCTAGTGGGCAGCGCCCGGCAATCACATCCATCCTCTCTGAATGGCGCCCAAATCGCAGCTCTGCCATCTCCCAGCACTGACTGGCATAGACAACAACCCACCCTTAACACCCCAAAGCCACCCGATTGTGCCCACCCCGAGCGCCCGCGATTGTTCCTTTGAACAGTCACAGAGAAAGGACATGTGCTGATCTCAAGCAAAACGATCCCCCCCCCTCCCCGTGTGCCGCACCCTCCGCACTACCGGCCCCCAGCAACATAACCCGCCGGCTGCCCCGCGCCTCTCCCCTCCTTCTCTCTCCTTTATCCACCGCACTTCAGCCCACCCAAGGCCCTCCCCTCACCTCACCCTCTGTAGCCGCAGCACCTCTTCTCTTGACAAAATTCCCAGGAGAAAGAGGGCCCTGTGCCAGGCGCCCATCCTTAAATACCCCCCACCTCCCTGCCGAATTCCTAAACCTAGATTTACGGCTGAGTTGGCCCAGCACTATTATCTGCTGGTCCAGCTCCTTCCCTGTCTCCCTTCCCTTATCTCCACCCAATCGTGTACATTGCATTCGGGCTCTGCTCCCTGGGGGTGGCCTCCACTAAGGCCCCCGGTCCAGCCACTATCCCCCTCCCCCTGGGGAGTGGGGGGCCGAACCAAGGGGCATTGTGCATGGGATCTCAGTAAACGGACGGATGTGTGATTGGAAAAGATCCTGTCTGTTCCGAGCTCCAGTCTGCGCTCGCTGGCTCTGCATGTGCTGTGAAGGTCAGGGGTTCAGGCTTCGTCTGTGGAGAGTGAGGGAAGCTTGGCTCGCTGCCACCTCCTTTCTCCGAAACCCTCTCGCTCTGCCTAGTCCCGGGGACCGCTTCCTATTGGTGGAGAAAAAAAGACAATTTTCCTGCATTAGACGATGAAGATTTTATGGGCACGGTTTTAAAGGACTCAGTTGTCCATTTATCCATGCCAACCTGTTCATTCATGTCTCGCGCTGCTATATTACATGAGCGTTTGAAGACAATATGTTAAAATGATTATTTATGTGGCTTTCTTTAACGTTGACCAGGCTGCAAGAACGCCTGAGCGCTGTGCAGAAAGTGGGTAACATGTATGCTGCCTAAACGGAGAAGTATAAAAACACACAACAGTGCAAAATCACGTTTACAGTCAGGCATGCAGCACGAATACATTTGTCAAATAGCAGCAGAAACATGCTCGGACATGTATAATACGAAAAAGGTTATATATCCTTGAAAGGGGAAAATAAATATCTGACTGCATAACAAAAGTCATCAATTTGATATCGAGCTCTGTAAACCATCTAAACAGGCAAGCAAAATCTCTCAGCTGCACGTGGCCAAGGTGATCAAATTTTTGTGCTACTACTGCTTGGTTAAAATGTTTGAATGTGTCAAGTGCGTTCTTTCCGGAGGTAGTGTGGAAGGAAGTTTTACAGTTTCAGGGCCATCTGTCGGTCCCCCTTTTCATGTCAAGTAAAATATACGGTGGTTTGATAGCAGCGAAATAGGTATGTGGATTATGTGTAGTACTACAAGTTTCATGAACCATAATTCATTGTATACATTTTTGGGTGTCGTTCTGAGACCCCCCCCCCCCCCCCTCCCTGGATATATTAATCAGCCGTGTTCATCTGCGTTCTTTGCAAACCCCTATCCCATTTTATGCAACCAGAAATGTACGTTTACTATCCTTTTTTATGTGTGACCTTCCAGATAGCTTTTGCTAGTCTATTGTTTTCCCCCATAAAGCATGTATAATGCATGTTTATAGAAGAGATTTTGGTGCACGAGCCTCATACACTGGTCTGTTGAACCGTTATACACATTTTGCTAAGTGCAGCATACAGCTTTGAGCGATGAGACAGCCAACTTTTCCCATTGACTCTGCAGCTGACAGGGATCAGATAGCAAGGATTGGATTTATGCCTCACTCCAGTAGCAGCTCCTCCGCTATGGCAGAGGAGCGTCGCCCCACTGCTTTTATGCAGCGTGAAGCAGAGACATAAAATGATAATAACTTTGGGTTATTATAATTTTATGTTGCTTTGTGCTGCTTTGTGGGCGTGGCTGTCCTGCTCTCGGAGCAGAGCAGGGGAGAAGTGGTTTACCCTCTCCTAAGTGCGCAATGACTGTTTGGCCGGCCCTCTCGGGCTGCCCATAACAGTCATGCGCACTTTCACCATTCTCCATGCAGGCTGCATTACAGCCTGCATGGAGAACATGCCCAGGCCCCCATCCCCTGGTTGAGCGTTGAACCAGAACACTCAAAACCAATCACAATGCTGCATTGCAGTGTTGTGATAGGTCAGGGGAGCCTGGGTGCTTACCAAACACAACACTGCATTGCAGCATTGTGATTGGCCAGTGGGGCCTGCTTCCTGTTCCTAGAGTTCCACGAGGAGAGCAGGAGCAGAGTCGCCAGACCCGGCAGCAAGGTAAGTTTATTTTTAATTTTGTTTTTTTAAATATTTAAATTGCACCATGATTTCCCCCCCCCCAACCTGCCATCCGTGGGCCATGCTGGCTGGCCACTGCCTCAGTCTCATCTAATCTCCCAGGATTTTGGCCAGTATTTTTATGCCATTTTTAGCAATTGCAGTAGAGAAGTGAAACAATTTTTCATTAGCTGTGCTGGGGTTTTCAGCCTCCCAGAACATTTCCCCTTCTCAGAAATAAAGAGTTATCCGCAAGTCTGGACGGTAAACTATGCTCCGTTACGCGGAGCTTGCGGAATTCCGAAAAACTCCACTCTGCCAGTTTTTGTCCTCGCTAGCGCTCGTCAACGTCAAGTTGGGGAGCGCGAGCAAGGAAAATCCACCTCCCAGCGAGATTTTTCCTCGTTCGCAATCTTCAACGTCAAGTTGGCAAGCGCGAGCGTGGAAAATCAACCTCCCGACGAGATTTCTCAACGCGGGCGGTCAGATTTCTCATTTTGAGTGGTTGTGTATGCTTGCGACTGCTCGCGTTGAGAAACCGTCCGTTCGGGTTGAGAAAGCTGTTGCTAGAGTAAAACATCTACTCCAGCGGCAGAAAGGAAGCAGCGCCCGCTTGCGCTGGGCATGGTGCCGTTCGCGATGATTGCACAGTGTGGTCAAACACCCGGCGCTGAAAATCTCAGTGAGTGGCATTTTTCTAAAGCACTCCGCTGCTTGCGGAGCTCCGCTTAGCGTGGCACAGTTTCGCGGAACTCTGCGAACTCCGCCCAGGCTTAGTTATCAGAACATAGCCCTTAATTTTGCACCACTACCAAAAGCTACTTTAAGGTCTTGCGACACTTTATGGATGTGCTAGCTCTGCCCATAGTTGACGAGACAGGGCAACCCAATATTCTGTGAGAAAACTGGTTATATATGCTAAAGAGTCAATATTTCACATGGACCTCATTTAGAACATTGTGTGCCTTAATTTGATATAACTATGTAAACAACAAATGAAATCTATGTAATATATGCCACTAAGTTCTGTGTTGATAGTATAAAAACAATACTATTATTTCGTTTTGAATATATAATAAGAGGTTATTGCAAATAGAAAGTTGCAGAACAATAAATAGCGTCAAGTGAGGCGTGCAGGCAGTGCAGTGAATAGTGCTGTACAATGAGTAAGGTTAAAATCTAATCAGATGATGCATTAGCCATGATTCCAACAATATATATATCATCGGAATATTTTAGTCATAATCTATGGAATATTTTATATAGTCAATGCTCCGACCCCATATGTCGAAATGAAACTGGATCATCATCAGTATAGAGAGCTGCTTAAGTGTCATCATTGACAGTGCAATGAATATGCAAATTATATCATCATAGTGAGGATGATTCCAAAATCAGGAAGCTTCATTCTCCCAGCACAACATCTCTGTTGTTGAGTACACTGTTCTGTCAAATTATTGCAAATGATGTTCTCATTGGTTCCCATGTGGAACACAGGATTGTTCCCTGCAGCAACATCTCCTGCATTTTGAATCGAGTAACAAGGAGATCCTCTGGTACTGTGCTTTACATTGTTGTGGTACTGCAGGGGTCCGAACCCGGCGTGCTAAGGGTATGTTTAGTGATGGTGCGCTGCACCTACCATGTAATGGGTACGGGGAAATAACCCGGCCCTTGTGTCACACTATGTGCATATCTTTGCTACTCTCGTCCTGATAGATGACAGATCTTCAACTCTGTTGGGGTTTATGCACTTCAGTGTAGGTATTTGAGATATTTGACATAGCATGAACTTGTCTTTACAGAAAACATTTGTATTGCAGCAGAAACCGCTAAAATATTTAGTACACAGTGTAGGGCCCACGCGAGCCGGATTGCATCAACTAAAATGTGGTGCAGAAGGGCACTGGCAATAAAGAATTAGAATAATATAATGTATTTCCAGTTTCAAGCACTGTTAGGTAATCCGAATTAGTTAATCCAAAGGGAGGGAAACAAGGGCAGTTATTTACTCAGGTCCAGCATACATGCCCAAAATTATATCTCTACAATGATGGTATGCAGTTCCTAATGTCTAAAGCAGGTGGTTGTGATCGATCAAGGGCTCCACATGGTGGTGTAGAGCGAGAAGTCAGGAGGAGAATCTCCTCCTTTCGGAAAAAGACCCTCACACACCCAGCCAGCTAGGTGTCTTGCTTCATCATCTGGTCTGCTCCTTATCGGGTCGGCGCTGCAATACCCGATTGGCACCCGAGATGGGGCCTTCTTGGCGGAGATCTTTATTCCTTATGCCGTAGGGTGTAGTGCGTGTGAGGGCCCTAGAACAGTGTAGGTGATAATGATGTGTAAGTAAGTGTAATTTAAAATAGGAAGTGATGGTCCACTCAAAACAATTTTGATGAAGTGTGGCCATCACCCTAATTAAAACCAAAAGAAAACGCGTATCTTCACTCTGAAGTTGTGAGGTTATACGCTTATGACATGGGTCAACATGTTTCTTGCCCTTATTCCAAGTAGATGGCAATTCTTCAGGACCAAAATAGGATCTACCTACACTTTTCGGTGGTGGTCGGTAACTACGTTAAGTGAGGTAATAACCACTCATACAGCACCCTAAAAAGTGGTACCTGTAGATCTAAAAACAACCCAATTTGGGTCAAGGACGCACGGCATCAGTACCGACTGGTGTAGACACTAAAGTGTAGTGTCTGTTCCGTGGGAAGCGGGTCGGCAGTTGTCCTACCCCTCACTCAGCCGGTCCGGGTAATCCGAATTGTCAATAATCAAACAATATTTTCTGACGTTTCGAAACCGTAGTTCATGCCCTTGTTGCTACAGGTTACTCCTTCAGCGTTTTAACCACTAGATCGCATCACTTTATGGTAATGTTGACAAAGGGTGATTGGGTAGTTCCCGTGAGCAGGCAGTAATATTTTTATTTCGGAAGCGTGTGGCGACTATGAAACTGGAACCCTTTATCAAGTTTCAGGAGCCCGGTTCAAAATAACAGAGAGGCAGAATAGGGTGGAAGGTAAGGCGGATCTCGTCTTCTCCGAACTAGAGGTTAGAGCGGGCATATTAGGCCTGACAAAGAGAAAAGCCCCGGGGTCAGACGGGATTCCGCCCGATCTTTACATCGCCCATTTAGACACCTGGGCGCCCGTCCTTACTGCTGTTATTAATGCCTCGGTCCTGGCTGGCCGCCCTGACTCCTGGGCTCTATCGACCATAGTCCCGATATTTAAAAAGGGTGACCGGGACAGCACCTCATGTTATAGGCCCATCTCCCTCTTGGATTCCGTGGTGAAGGTGGTGGGCCGCATGATTCTTGATAGATTGGTATCTTGGGCGGACGAAAGCAACTTCTTTTCTGAGATTCAATATGGGTTTCGCCCCGGTCGTTCCACTGTGGAGCAGTGTCTTAATTTGTATCTTGTCTTGAACAAGTATACGGTGACACGTGCCTGCCCTATATACCTAGCCTTCATGGACCTGTCCTCAGCCTTCGACTGTGTGAACAGGTCCAAGTTATGGCAGCTGATGGCATCCGTCGGCATTGATAATAACATCATTTGATTTTCGAGGGATCTACATCGAGACTCTAGGGCAGTAGTACGTTATTCAAAGGACTTGAAAGTGTCCCGCCAAATCAACATAAAGAGGAGGGTGTGCCAGGGGTGTATCCCCGCACCCTTCCTTTTCAACTTATATATTAATTCTCTAGAGAAGGTTCTTTTAGACACTAATGCAGACACTCCTCAGGTAGGCAAGCGCAGCTTGCCGGTCCTCTTATACGCGGACGACGCAGTCCTCCTGGCGAGGACTGCAAGGGGCTTACAACTTCTTCTCAACTCTTTTGCCTCTTTTATGGAGCAGCTGGACTTATCAGTGAATCATTCTAAGTCATACATTATGCAAGTGGGTCCTGGTAAGGCGAAGGCAAAGCAGCCCATTTTTAAATTAGGATGTTCGCCAATACCTAAAACCAATGTCTTCTCCTACCTAGGAGTAGTATTTGACGACTCCCTGAGTTGGTGCCCCCTGATTAATCGCAAGAAAGGGGACCTAGTGAAAGCCTCTGCAGCCGTTTTTAATTTTGCCAGCAGAGTGGGAGGGAAGCCAATAGGGGCCCTCCTGAAGATTTACCAAGCAAAATGTATCTCTAAGGTTAGGTATGGGAGTGAGATATGGGGTCATATTGAACTTGGGGCCGTGCAGAGCTCCGAGAACTCATTCTTGCGAAGAGTTCTCTCTGTTCCGCAATGTACTCCATCTTATGTTGTTCATGAGGAATTGGGGATGTCTTTCCTTGCTGATGATCTAGCTTTCCGCCCTCTGTCCTTGTGGCTCAAAATTTTGTCAAAACAGGAGAATACACTTAGTAAAGACATCATACGGGACTGCCTCACACTTGATCATGCCTCGCGTATCCGATCGCTCCAGGACATAAGAGTTGGCCTCGCCAGGTTAGGAAGAGTAGATCTTTATACGAACCCAGAGGGTATTTGTAAAAGGGACCTCGTTTGGGTCAAGGAGGGTTTTTTTAAGAAATTGTCATCGTGATAGAGAGGACAAAGAGCTGTGTAAACAGAGTGTGCGAAAATATGTCATAGTGAAAACCGTGCCTACCACTGAGCCTTATCTTTTCGGGCTCAAAAGTACCTACAACCGGTTTCTTTTGACGAGGTTCCGGCTCGACCTGTTTCACTATTTATTGGCACACCCCCAAGGTTCCCATAGAGGTCAGTGCCTCATGCCCTGTGGCTGCGACGGAGAGTCTCCTCAGGACATGATGCACTTTTTAATGTTTTGCACTTTTTACGTTTTTCCCAGAAAGTTATTTACTATCCCCATTTTAAATAAATTGGGTTTTAGGAGGGTGAGACCAGCTTTTATCTTTTTACAACTTCTTTCCAGCGACACTGTCTTGTACACTCTTGGTTTTTAACGGGATGCCATTAGACTTAGGAAAAGCAGCAACTAATATCTGTATTGCAAATCATGTATTTTATCTTGTGTCTTGATTACTCGGATCTTAGTATATCTGTGATTTTGTAACCTGTATGATGGTACCTTGTAGGCTGTTTGACTTTTATGGTTTTATACTCAGTGCTTTAAATGGACCGGTACTGAGTACCGGCACTTCTTAGATTTATCGCTCTGAGTACCGGCACTTCTCTACTGCCCTGGAGAGTACCGGTACTCATGAAAAGGTAGGCTCATTGGCAGTGCTGGTGAGCAGAAGTAGAACGCGTCTCTGGCAGCCAAGGCGCCGCTTCCGCAGCACCGATCTGAGCTCCAGCTGAGCTATTCAGCAGGGCTCATTTGAATAATGTCCGAGTGCTCACCATCATGCTGTGCTTGACAGAGCAGGGTCCATTCAGGCCCTGTGCTGTCAATCACGTTCACACTATCCTGTGCGTTCGTGCAAGCACAGGAATCATGTCAGTCCCCTGGCAGTGGCAATCAAGCTACGGCCAGTCCAGTCCGGCACTGGTGGCAATTAAAAAAGCCATGGTAGGTGAAGAGAAAAGATGGCTTTTATCATACCTGAGTCTTTTGTGTCTGCTATGTTTGTGTGTATCCCTGTTTTTGTAAGAAAAAAGTGAAAGAAAGAGAGAGAGAAGACACTCTCAGGAGGTATTTTAAAGAAAATGTGTGGCACTTTGTTTGTACATGTCTGCTCTGCGACAAAGATTCATAAATAACGTAAAAGGGAGGGTGGGTGAGTGGATGAGTGAGTGGATGGATGAGTGAGCAAGGGTGGATGTATAGATGGATGGATGAGTGAAAGCATGCATGGGTGAAAGAGGGTGGATGATTGGATAAAAGGGCGGATGATGGGTGGATAAGTGAAAGTTTGGATGGATGAATGAAAAGTAGGGAGGATGGATGACAGGGTAGATGATGGATGAGTGAAAGGAGGGATTGAGTGAAAGGGTGGATAGAATAAAGGAGTGAAAGGGTTGATGGATGGATGAGCGAAAGGATTGATGGATGAGGGAATGGGTGGATAAAGAGATGGATGAGTGAAAGGATAGGTTTGGAGATGGATAGGTTTGGATATGAAGGGTGGATAGACGGAATGGTGAAAAACCGAATGATTGATGAAAGACTGAATAGACAATAGAATGTAAAGGTTAAATGGTGGACATCAGCAGGTAAATGGTAGGATGAAAGAATGAATGGATAGATTGATGGAAGAGACAAGAGACTAGCTCGGGGCCAGCTCCCAGAATGGCCGCTCGGAGCTGATGCTCTGTGATGAACCCTCGTTCCAGCCTCCTGAGATGCGCTCCGCCGCATGATTCTCCCATCCAAAACTATGACCAATTTCGCCCTGCTCCGATCGTGCATCGGTGAGATATTTGCCGTGACGTCCCTGCCAGTGAATATGCTAAAATGGCGCCCGGGGAGCTGAACAAAGGTGCCTGGGCGCGCAGCGGGACCGCTGTTCCTGGCCGGTGGTTGCGGGGGACTCTGAAACATCGTTTGGCGGCATTCCGCCGTCGGAGGTAAAGAGATCCCTCCACCCCCCCCCCCCCCGGTGCGGCCGGTACTGAAAGCAGGCACCGGACACTTCCCTCTTGGCAGCGCTACCTGGGGGGGGGGGGGGTGCACACTTGCCTCACAAGCGAAAAGGACCCATTGTGGAGGCACTAACACTGCAAGGGGGACCGTTAGGGCATATCCTAAGTGACGTGGAGGCCTTACTGTTCCCAGTGAATGACCCGTGGCTGCACACAATCGTTCTGTGCTGGTTAGGAGTGGCCCTGATACACCAAACCTGTGCCGCTGGTTGACCCCCCCATACATGTTTACTCCGCTGCCGGTAAAACTGTGGGGGCTGACAATTGGAGCTTCAGGGTCGGCCTGGCCCGTTGTTGCCAGGCGCCTGACCCTAAAATGGCGCCCTGATGAGGGACGATCGAGCCTGAGGCACTACGAACTCTGATGGAGCGGGCAAGGAAGGAGCAACTGCCCAAAGGGTGTATAGTGGCTGGGACCGAATCACTTGCTGGGCAAGGCAGACGCCTGGGAGCCCATCAGGGCATTGACATGTATCCCTAGGTGCCTGACCCAAAGATGGCGGACTCCCAAGAGGAGTAGTACAGCACCAGGTACAAGAAGCAGCCCACACAACCACAGAGGCTCTGCTTGGTAGTCGAACCTCCTAGGCACTGCAGGGATTTAATTCCTGTCATGAACATTCTCAAGGCGGGAGAGACACCCTGGATAGGGGGAAACAGCCTGCAGGGGACTGCTAACTGGTAGAGGGGGAGAGTCCCTGCATGCGCCCACCCGAAGCTCGGGGGGGGTGGGGGGGGGAGAGCTCCACTCCTTCCTCAGGACTTCCTACAGTAGGCATGGGGACACCGGAATAAGGGGACCTCGCTGAACCTGACCTTAGGATGGTGCCTGTGTTTTGGAACTCTGAGTATTTGATGAGTGATGCGATCATCTGTGAGCTACACCGGAGCTGCTGAAAGACTCATTAGTCGCCGTCCTCTACCCTCAACCTCCCTTAACTATGTCGCCTGGACTCTGCATCTTATGGATTTCCCCCCTGGGACCCATTTTTCAAACAATCTCATATTAGATGCCGAGATGACTCTGCGCGGTGTTTGTTTATTGGCATTGGCCCGAGTATCTACGTTGGCCCACCTGGGTTCTGGTCCCGCTTGCTCTAACTTTTGGGCCTCCATAAGACACTTTTCTTCCACTGCCGGTCTACCAGAACTGATCTGCTTCCCTGCCCCCTGTTCTTTTTTTCTCCCCTCCCTTCTTCCTCTACTGGGGTCCTGATCCCCTATGGTTGATTATGCAACTGTAACTAATGTAACCATGCAAATCTGTTATCTTTGTTATTCCCTACTGTGGAAACCTGAGCAACATGGCTGATGCCCGGTGGAGCTGCTAGACAGCTATAGAGGAGATCGGCCCTGGTTCACCCCCTTGACCATCACCTACCCAGCCGGACATTAGGCATAGTTCTCCTCGTCTCCCCTTTTTGTCTCCCTCCGCCCCCTCCCTCCGACGAACTACTGTTAACTTTGTTCTTTTTCCTGTGTTCTTACTATACTCTTGTAACGGATGTAATTTGTAACTTGTAACGCAACGATCCTCATGTAAAGCGCTCTGATACCTCCGGGTCTAGCCAGCACTATAGAAACTCTTCAAATAAGAGACATCTTCTGGGGAGGGTCATGATGAGTTGCTTCATTTGCTTGGTGCCATAAGAGCTTTGGTGCGAAGTGGGGGTATTTTCAGTTTCTTCCTACTCGCATGCTCAAAAATATATAGTATTGTGCCAAACAGCAATTAACAGTATGACATTAAGAAGGTGCAACTGTTGCAAAAAAAGGAAATGTTAACGTATTATCGCATTTCTCTTTCATTTTGTGTAATGAGTTAACCTGCTTTGCTTATTTAAACACATTTCTCATGTGTTTTGGTATGTGCTGCAACTAATATAGAAGTTGTTAAGTATCATCATGTCTTTCCCTTAGCCCCGCCCCTAGCCTTGCCCCCTCACTAGAACCTCTAGCTCATTTTAATGAGTACCTGCACTTATTATTTCCCATTTAAAGCACTGTTTATACTTAAAGCAGAATAAAGTTTCTTGATGATGATGAACAGAGAATACGTTTCTCCTTTAACAAGATTTTTTTTATTTGTCATTAACAATTATCTCTAGAGTAGTTAGTGAGTTCAACACGTGTTGCTTGGATCTGTGTGTAAACGTGCAGGTAGGTCACAGGTTCAAATCCAGGCTCACTTAGGGTCTATAGTGTAGATGAACGCCCAAACGACGACGATAATCGCATATAAACGAGGCAACTCATCCTAGCACGGTTGTTGGCTATAATATGCTTTCAATATGACGTTATCCAATGTTTTATTTATGTGATTGAAATTACGTGCAATAAAGTAGATGGTAAAATTTCTACTAACGCATGAAATCATCTAAAAATGGAAAAGCATGCAAGAAAAGAACAAAGCCTCAATGTATTTCTGTTGAAAGCCACTAGATGGCAGTAGAATACCATGTTTCTTTACATTACTCAGTGGACTTGACGCAATTTTATTGGAAACTCGCAGTTTAACGTAGAATGTTCCACTTCTATAAAGCTAGATCTGTAAATGGAAACGCGTGACAGAAATCGTTGAGAAACGATCCCTAAATAGATTAAGAGGCAAATTGCCCTGCTAGCAGCAGATTAATTTTGCATGGACACTAGACTTTTAAAATGTGTTGCTGTGTGGAGATCAGCTTTTGGCTGTTCCGATCCTCAGACTGTGGTCTGTTGACTTAGTGGTGTATGGAAGCTCAGTATGTGTGGTTTATTGATACTGGGTCCATCATGGGGTCCATTTGAGCCGCGGTGCATGCTGCACAAGTTGGTGGCTATTCTTCAGAGGCTGTCTTAGTCCAAGATGGACATGCTATCCTGCACATACTGCTTCCTAAGCCCACCTTCCTGAAACAAGTTGTAGTTGCTGGAAAAGGGGAATGCTACCAACGTATTCCATTTGTCACATAAGGTTTCCTCCTGCTCTAATAAAAACCCACTTATCCCCAGTGGCGGCTCCTCCGTCCGACTACTCTTAGAGCAGTGAAAAAGGGAAAAATAAAATGATAATAAATAACAAGGTTATTATAATTTTTTTTTTATTGCTGTGGGGCTGGATTATGGCGGGGCACGGCTGGTGGCTCAGGGTGGAGGAGTGGACTGTGCACACTAAGTGCGCATGACTGCTTGGCCGGCCAAACAGTCATACACAATTTGCATATTCCCCACCAGGCTGCACTGGATAGCCTCGTGGGGATATGTACAGGCTACATGTCCCCATCTGAGTGCCTTGGCTATGGGGCGCCTAGGTGCTTCCTGGTTCCGGGACTGCGGAGGAGAGACGCAGCGGGCGACCGGAGGTAAGTGGTTTTTAAAAAAATATATTTTGCTCGTTCCCTACCAGCCGCCACTGCTTATCCCCCACTTCCTTTGTTTCTATTGGTCTCTGAGTAGTAGCAATAAAATACGTTTATTGGGGCACATGTCCACAAAACATCCACAATCATACAACATCATAAAATCACAGTACATAAACTAAAACCAATACCTAATCCAAGCTTAAAAACCCTGCAGAAAGAATAAAATGTGAATTTCCCACTGGAATATCACAAAAACACATTTCAGACAATAAAGCCATCTCCTCCCACCTAGAGCATATCTCATATTTAAAAAATAGGGGTCTTAAAAACTGAATATGATCAGTCTTACAGAAAAAGTACAATTCAACAAAATTTGACATACAGAACATTTTGCGTGAAGAGGGCATACACCATTTTCATTACATACCTCTTTACACCAAACAGGACTAGAGAAGATAGAGTTACACCCCAATCTTATTTTCAGATTTTCATTACGAAGCTTAGGGTCAGGCAACTGAGGCAATTAATGATTTACATCATCCTGGCTTAATGTTGGCAATGTAAACCTTATTGAGGATTTCTCCAGTAGGTAGGTCATATCCCATATACAACCCACTTTTTAGGCCGATTCCCACAAAGCCCGTTTACTTGGGAAAGGAGACCATCTTTCAATGGAGCCCCATGTGCTGTGGAGAGTTTTTGAGGCAAATGTCACGGGCCCACTGCCCTAAGCTGGCAAGGATTTCTTTCCAGCATAATTGATAGATTTTTAGGACGCCTTCATCCTGTCCTAGCTTATTGAAGTATGCACCAAGGGACCAAATTCAATTCTCTCCTTATACCCTGAGCCATCGTGCCCCGGGGCAAACCTAATAGGCCCTTATGGACTGCAATTTCGATCAAGTCCCAATTAAAAGAAGTGTTGAGCTCAAGAATTTCAGCACCATACAGGACAAGAGACAGAATTTTCCCTTCATAAGCTTTCATAAGGGGAGCCGAGAAGAGGCCCCCATACACCTGGTTGTACTTAGCCAAACATTTGGATTGTACCAGAGCTCTAGACCTTATAATCCTCATATGGGCATCCCACTGAAAATTCCTAGTAAATGTGAGCCCCATATATTTATAAGAATGCCCAACTTCTACGAGTGTTAAGTTCAAGACACAACTGAACTTAGAAGTTATTTTCCCAAACACCATTATTTTTTACTTCTCCATATTTATCTTCAGGGAATTGCGTTTACTATAAGCACCTAGAAACTCCAAATTCCTTTGTAGACCCAGAGGGGTATAATCTAGCACAATTAATTTATTTGCGTACAGCAAGCATGGGATGTGCACAGCCCCCACTTTTGGAGAGAAAGATGGTGACAAGCTTTTGAAGCGGGAGGCAACTGTGGGTGGCCCCACAACAGGTGTTGTGGCCGCCGTGCACTCCGGACATCTTGTGAGTGACTGGATCCCCCCTTCTTCGGGGTGCTCTGCAGTGCAGGAGTCCCCTTGCAACTGGCAGCGGTGGGCCTTCGGACATGCTCCCATGAGTGCGCGTTGTGCCGGAAGGCCTTGGAGACTGAGTTGTGGCTCAGCATTCGCACCAGAGGTGGAAGAGGGGAGTGGCCTCTGAGCCATCCGGACCCCCTCAAGGCCACTATAGATGACGGAATAGTCTTCAGGCCCTGATCAGCTCAGGTACCCTACCGGGTTTGCTTTGGTCGAGAAACTCTTTGATAAAGTCGGTGAGCCCCGGGGGAGGCGCACCCACACAGTGTTATCTGCATACTGGGGGATTGGACCCCTCTGCAGGACAGCGGAGCGGATCATGGAACAGCGCTCTGCAATTACCTGGTGAGTGGTCTATTGGAGGCGGCCCGCTGAGGCCCTTGGTGCAGGGAAGGACATAGGGGCCTAGATGGGTGCTTGGAGTGGGCTGACTTTGGAGGACGGAGTAGCAGCCCAGTGCCTGGCTTCCTTTCCCCCCCACTTTCGTCTGATGGGCTTGAGGTGAATTGCAGGGCTCGTGAAGCCAGTCCATAGGTGGCCTTGGCGTGCGATCTCCCATATCTGCAGTGGCAGTCACTGAGCCTTTTTTGGCCCATCTGGTTCCCCCCAATGGAGGCATGATTTCTCACACAGCCTGAACTGGTGACCTAGGAGACCTTTTGGTGATTGTTGAGGGAACTGGGAACCCCGTGGCCGTGCTGCTCCCTGTGGCCCATAAGGCCCCCCTGATCTTAAGGAAGATGCACTGCTGATGAGCAGGGGCCCGTCTCCAGACGAGGCCATATAAATGAAACTGCCTTGGCTAGCACCCCTATGAGAGATCCGCACTCGTCTGTTTCTCTAGCATGATACCGAAGGTCAGTGGGGGGAACTGGTCTTTTTGGTGACTATATTTGAGAACCGCTGCGCACCTGTCACAGTCGCACGGTAGCAATTAGTGCCCCATCGGGGACCTGACTAACTTTACCTCAGGAGGGAAGTGTTTTAGGGTGCCTATCCTCTTGCTCAATCCACTGGTCTCCAGTGAAGATCCCAAACTCACGGATTGCCTCCCACTCTTGGCTCTAGTGTGCCCCCAATCAGCCATTGTTGCAACTAGAGCTGGTGAGACTGTATCCTAACATAAGGGCAAACAATACCGCCGCAATGGGGAAAACAAAGACCAAACCGTCAAGTGCACAGCCTGGTGCCGGGGAACCTTCTCCACCACCGACATGAGAGATTGAGGGACCAGAGCCCTCAGAGGCCTTCTTACATGTAGATCTTGATAAAGTCCTTGGTGCTATAGCAGACACTAAAACCACCCTCCAGTAAGACATAAGTGCATTATCAGTGGGGCTGGGGCTGCTGCTAGCCGAACACTGTAAGCTGGCTGACCAAGTCTAGGAGGTTGAGACTTTACCATAGAGTGGAGGACCTACCGGAAAGGGTGTGTATTTTGGAAAGGACAGCCGAGGATGCGGAAGGACGTAACCGCTGCAACAACATTAGGGTGATGGGGCTCCCGGAGGGTGTAGAGGGGACTGACAAGGTGTTGTACATGGAATGTTGGCTTTGAACGGAAGTGGCACCAAACCACCTTACCCATTTCTTTGCCCTGGAGAGGGCCCACAGAGTAATGGCTTGCCCGCCCCACCCTGTGGTGGCTAGACTGCTCCATTATAGAGATAGGGACATTATTCTCCACAGACCACAGTCTGAAGGCCCCTTCACTGTAGACTATGGAAAAGTGTCAGTGTTCCCCGACTTTACAGCATTAGTGCAAGCACAATGGGCTTCATTTCTCGAGGTTAAAAAGCCCTCCGGGATGAAGAACTGCAATACTCCCTGATGTTTCCCGCCAAACTTCGGATCATCTTAGATGGCACGACTCACTTCTCTGGCGATCCAGACGCACCTTGTAACTGGCTGGAGGTGTACAGAGCTGTGTCGATGCTCCCAAAGCCCGACCCAGATCAGGAACAATTAGGCAAAGACCCAGGAAACGCACTTGAGGGCCCTTTCATTGAAGGTCCTCGAAGAAACCGTCCCTCTCTCAGACTGAACAGAAGCAGGCTGCGGTACTGCTCGCAGTGGCTTAGATAGCAGTGATGGAGAAGACTGATGCTGAAACTGCACCCCTTCGGAAAATAGATCACTGGCCTTGGAATCAGAAACTTCCTTGATTAATGGGGAGCACCTGCCTAAAGTGATTTGACAGTTTGCTGACGACCTGATCTGAGGGGAGGGCACTTGTGGTTTTGTTATTGCATTGTTTCTTATGTCCTGGATCTGACCACTTATACATCTGGGGGTGAGCTCAGCTTATGGTTGAAGTTCAAGATGCGGGCCCCGACTAGGGAGCCCTCAGACTCTAAGATGCTGCCTGGCCTATGCACCCGTCTGTATAATGAGGAATGGACAGGCGCGGCATGGGTAAAGCTTGTATATCTTATCCTACCCCGGCCATATTAGCTCCTGCCAGGAGAATGGAGGTGGCATTCTAATATTAATGCTTTTACTTTTCAAGTTTGGGTGGCCGGCTGTTGCTGGGCTGTTCCTGGGGTGGCGTGTTGGTAGTTGGGGCTTTGTTTATCTTTCTCGTGGTTCCAATGCATGGTGTTTTAGGGGGTGTGGGCCACGGGAGAGATTGGGGAACGTCCTAAGGGACATTCACACCACTTTACACCATGACAGACTCTAGAGCTACATTAACACTTATCCTGTAACATTAGAGGGATGGGGTCCATCTCTACATGCCACAACATCCACAGATACTTGAAGATATGAGGTGTACAGGTGGCTATGTTACAAGAAACTCACCGTTTACGATGTAGATGGCAGGGGCAATTATTTTCCACCTCTTACTCGGCATATGCCAGAGGAGCTGTTATATAGATGAGGGCGGGGACACTCTTTACACTCACTCACTCTATTGACAAAGAGGGAAGATATGTCCTGATTAAAGATAAACCTTTAGGCAAAGATATCACATCGGGCGCATGTATTCTCCAAATCAGGATCAGGTGGCCTTTCTTCAAGCTTTGTCATCTTCACTGGCCCCTTTATTAACAGATGACCTCCTACTCGGAGGATATTTGAATTGTGTGCCTGAAATTAAACTTGACCATTCCACTCCCCCCTGTCTGGGGCTTTGGCACATAAGACATCTGAGGGTTGTAAAGACTGGATGGGACACTGGGAGGCATCATATATCTGGAGAGTCCAGCATGGGCAGACACAAGACTACTTGTACTACTCCAAACATCTTTCATTTACATACTAGGCTGGATATGTTTATATGCTCCAACAGGCTTAGCCAATATGTGACCCATACAGAACACTTGGGACGTACATTATCCGACCATAGCCCGTTACTTCTAAACTCCCATCCTGAAGAGGATCGCTCAGAGATCCCCACGTGGCGGATTAACCCCCTGACCCTGGAGGAAGCATACTTTGAGAATCACTAGGCAGTGCTATCACTGACTGCTTCGCTCATAATCGAGACACTGCATCATCTGGACTCCTTGAATGGGAGGCCTTCAAAGTAGTGATTCGTGACCACTGTCTGAGACAGTCTATGGGAGTGAGGAGTGAGCTCAATCAAGAGCTCCACCTGTTGGATGGTAGGCTACATAACCTGGACAATGCACTTGGGTCGTATGATGGTGTATAGGCCCAACTCCGGGAGGCCAGGGAACAATACAACACTACACTTGAGCATCTACGCTGCCATGATAAGTACTATGTTGCTAGGAGGCATGGCAAAGAGAGCAGGCTGGGCAGACTATTGGCCTGGCTCACAGGGGGCCCGTTTTGGGAATACTACGAATTCCTCTATAAGCGTATGGAGCTCCTCGCCTCAGAGGCCCGATCGCCTTTCTGGCCCACATTCCTTTGTGTGTGTGTGGGGCCCGGGAGGCTCTGGGAGTACCAGTCTTGATCCAAGAGATCACATTTTCCATTAAAGAAATGGCATAGTGGAAAACCACAGGCACCAATTGCCTTCTAGTGGAGTTCTACACAGCATTCGCTGGGATCTTGGACCCTCGACTGGAATCTCTGTATGCTGAGTCGCTGCAACTAGGTTTTCTGTCTGCATTCAAAAGAGGCGCCGCGTTGATTCCGCTTCCCAAGTCCAAGGAACCGGGTGTCCACGCGTCTGCATTCCGCCCCCTTATCCATGTAAATATGGATTTTAAAATCCTTAGTAAGATCTTGGCCCTCAGATTACTCCTCCATATGCTGGCACTAGTACACAGTGACCAAAATGGGTTTATCCCAGAATGGAGTACCTCCCTAAACCTCTGTAGAGTATACCATGTTCTCTATCAACCGGACGTATTGCTCCGCCCCCAAGCTGCTATTATGTCGATAGGCCTTGAAAAGGCCTTTGATTCCGCATGGGTCGAAACAGGCCACATCATTTCCACACAGTGCAATGTCTATCTGGGAACCAGACAGGGTGTCCATTATCCCCCCTCCAGTTTCATGGCCATTGAGCCGTTGGCAAAACTTTTCTGGCGTGAGGGATCGGGCTCCGGTGTGACAGTGGTAGTCAGGGAGTATTTGATCTCCTTGTATGTGACGACCTGCTGCTTTATATACATGATGGGCCAATGTGAACTGTGTCCGGAATGACCATACTGTTCGATTTTGTTACGGTTTCCAGTCTCCGGGTGAATAAATCCAAGACATATTTTTTCCCCTTGACAGAAGGTGCCCACAGGCCAGGGAATATGCCACAGGAACTGACCTGTGTTACAGCAAACAAATGATGGACGGAATGCTGACAATGCAAACATTCTCCCCCAGTCAAAAGATCTGGGTTAAATCCATCGTTCTTTTGCCCACTACGCCACCCCAGTTTGGACCCAGCCATATGCAAATCAGTCTTGACCCTGTGCCCCATGGGAATAGTCCAGACCGAACTGCCAGGCCAGGTCCTCCCTGGACCGGAAAGAAGCATCCTGGGACTGGTTTCAGGGTATGTCACCCTTCTTCAGCCAGGCTAGCTTGAATCCAGTGGCGCAGTGAGCAAGGGACCCAAGTCTGGGCATACCCATCCCACTTAGGGCGAAAAGTGTTACAGCAAACAAATGATGGACGGAATGCTGACAATGCAAACATTCTCCCCCAGTCAAAAGATCTGGGTTAAATCCATCGTTCCTTTGCCCACTACGCCACCCCAGTTTGGACCCAGCCATATGCAAATCAGTCTTGACCCTGTGCCCCATGGGAACAGTCCAGACCGAACTGCCAGGCCAGGTCCTCCCTGGACCGGAAACAAGCATCCTGGGACCGGTTTCAGGGTATGTCACCCTTCTTCAGCCAGGCTAGCTTGAATCCAGTGGCGCAGTGAGCAAGGGACCCACGTCTGGGCATACCCATCCCACTTAGGGCGAAAAGTGTTACAGCAAACAAATGATGGACGGAATGCTGACAATGCCAACATTCTCCCCCAGTCAAAAGATCTGGGTTAAATCCATTGTTCTTTTGCCCCCTACGCCATCCCAGTTTGGACCCAGCCATATGCAAATCAGTCTTGACCCTGTGCCCCATGGGAACAGTCCAGACCAAACTGCCAGGCCAGGTCCTCCCTGGACCGGAAACAAGCATCCTGGGACCGGTTTCAGGTTATGTCACCCTTCTTCAGCCAGGCTAGCTTGAATCCAGTGGCGCAGTGAGCAAGGGACCCACGTCTGGGCATACCCATCCCACTTAGGGCGAAAAGTGTTACAGCAAACAAATGATGGACGTGAATGCTGACAATGCAAATATTCTCCCCCAGTCAAAAGATCTGAGTTAAATCCATCGTTCTTTTGCCCACTGCGCCAACCCAGTTTGGACCCAGCCATATGCAAATCAGTCTTGACCCTGTGCCCCATGGGAATAGTCCAGACCGAACTGCCAGGCCAGGTCCTCCCTGGACAGGAAAGAAGCATCCTGGGACTGGTTTCAGGGTATGTCACCCTTCTTCAGCCAGGCTAGCTTGAATCCAGTGGCGCAGTGAGCAAGGGACCCAAGTCTGGGCATACCCATCCCACTTAGGGCGAAAAGTGTTACAGCAAACAAATGATGGACGGAATGCTGACAATGCAAACATTCTCCCCCAGTCAAAAGATCTGGGTTAAATCCATCGTTCCTTTGCCCACTACGCCACCCCAGTTTGGACCCAGCCATATGCAAATCAGTCTTGACCCTGTGCCCATGGGAACAGTCCAGACCGAACTGCCAGGCCAGGTCCTCCCTGGACCGGAAACAAGCATCCTGGGACCGGTTTCAGGGTATGTCACCCTTCTTCAGCCAGGCTAGCTTGAATCCAGTGGCGCAGTGAGCAAGGGACCCACGTCTGGGCATACCCATCCCACTTAGGGCGAAAAGTGTTACAGCAAACAAATGATGGACGGAATGCTAACAATGCAAACATTCTAGCCCAGTCAAAAGATCTGGGTTAAATCCATCCTTCTTTTGCCCACTACGCCACCCCAGTTTGGACCCAGCCATATGCAAATCAGTCTTGAGCCTGTGCCCCATGGGAACAGTCCAGACCGAACTGCCAGGCCAGGTCCTCCCTGGACCGGAAACAAGCATCCTGGGACCGATTTCAGGGTATGTCACCCTTCTTCAGCCAGGCTAGCTTGAATCCAGTGGTGCAGTGAGCAAGGGACCCACGTCTGGGCATACCCATCCCACTTAGGGCGAAAAGTGTTACAGCAAACAAATGATGGACGGAATGCTGACAATGCCAACATTCTCCCCCAGTCAAAAGATCTGGGTTAAATCCATTGTTCTTTTGCCCCCTACGCCATCCCAGTTTGGACCCAGCCATATGCAAATCAGTCTTGACCCTGTGCCCCAGGGGAACAGTCCAGACCGAACTGCCAGGCCAGGTCCTCCCTGGACCGGAAACAAGCATCCTGGGACCGGTTTCAGGTTATGTCACCCTTCTTCAGCCAGGCTAGCTTGAATCCAGTGGCGCAGTGAGCAAGGGACCCACGTCTGGGCATACCCATCCCACTTAGGCCGAAAAGTGTTACAGCAAACAAATGATGGACGTGAATGCTGACAATGCAAATATTCTCCCCCAGTCAAAAGATCTGAGTTAAATCCATCGTTCTTTTGCCCACTGCGCCAACCCAGTTTGGACCCAGCCATATGCAAATCAGTCTTGACCCTGTGCCCCATGGGAATAGTCCAGACCGAACTGCCAGGCCAGGTCCTCCCTGGACAGGAAAGAAGCATCCTGGGACTGGTTTCAGGGTATGTCACCCTTCTTCAGCCAGGCTAGCTTGAATCCAGTGGCGCAGTGAGCAAGGGACCCACGTCTGGGAATACCCATCCCACTTAGGACGAAAAGTGTTACAGCAAACAAATGATGGACGGAATGCTGACAATGCAAACATTCTCCCCCAGTCAAAAGATCTGGGTTAAATCCATTGTTCTTTTGCCCACTACGCCACCCCAGTTTGGACCCAGCCATATGCAAATCAATCTTGACCCTGTGCCCCATGGGAACAGTCCAGACCGAACTGCCAGGCCAGGTCATCCCTGGACCGGAAACAAGCATTCCTGGGACCGGTTTCAGGATATGTCACCCTTCTTCAGCCAGGCTAGCTTGAATCCAGTGGCGCAGTGAGCAAGGGACCCTCGTCTGGGCATACCCATCCCACTTAGGGCGAAAAGTATTACAGCAAACAAATGATGGACGGAATGCTTACAATGCAAACATTCTCCCCCAGTCAAAAGATCTGGGTTAAATCCATCGTTCTTTTGCCCACTACGCCACCCCAGTTTGGACCCAGCCATATGCAAATCAGTCTTGAGCCTGTGCCCCATGGGAACAGTCCAGACCGAACTGCCAGGCCAGGTCCTCCCTGGACCGGAAACAAGCATCCTGGGACCGGTTTCAGGGAATGTCACCCTTCTTCAGCCAGGCTAGCTTGAATCCAGTGGTGCAGTGAGCAAGGGACCCACGTCTGGGCATACCCATCCCACTTAGAGCGAAAAGTGTTACAGCAAAATTGTTTGCTGTAACACTTTTCGCCCTAAGTGGGATGGGTATGCCCAGACGTGGGTCCCTTGCTCACTGCACCACTGGATTCAAGCTAGCCTGGCTGAAGAAGGGTGACTGTTGTAATTAACTAGCTCGAGCCGTGCTGTGGAATGTATGTTAGAATGCCTTTACCTCATGGATTGTTGTGGGGCATTCTGGCTCTGGATGCATTGCTTTTAACATCTCTAACCTGTCGGTGGTTGTACTGAATAAAGCTTCACCTGGATTTCTTTACTCTTTGGCTTTTTTTACTGGCGACAAGTTGCTCTTGATTGGGGACAAGTGTGAGCAACCACCGATTCCCCTGCGAACCCACCCTCATCTCCTTATCGATTTTGAAGGCTCAGTGAGAATAATTGGATGGAGGTACTTTGACTGTGGCAGCTGACCACGTTGCTTTTGGACATTGAAACATGCGCCGGAGCGTATGTATTGGCAAAAATGTATCAGTTTCCTATCCGGAGCTGCGACCTTAAAGTGAGTGACAGTTGTAGACTTACGTTTGAATCTTCGCCATCGCGTGCCTGCTTGCAGCCAGAATTCCAAGCACGACTGACGTCTTTGTATTCCGTGCACCTCCGACGTTCCCTGCATTCCTTTGTCATCACGTAGCGCTGACACTGACGTGGGACGTATGCGTCGGGTCACGCAACGTGCAACGTGGCGGCCATTTGGGTAATGTCATATTTTTCCTCAATAAGCAATGCATTACGAATCGAGCAGTGAAACAGAAGGCACTTTCAACGCATCACGATTCGAACAGTAATTAGTGATTCTCACCACAACTTATTCACATGTCTATCTCCTCAAAATTTTATTCACGGTGAGAATTTCATTTTTGTATTATAAGTTTGCGGTTTTAGATCTTTCTTGGACAATTGTTTCCTCTACAAGTGTATAGTCATGGCCACATCTACCAGCATGTCACAGCCCCCGCATTTTTATCTGAAAAGGGAGAACCATACTTCCTTGGAAGAGATGGAGGAACTTATTAGATTTGTATATAGTGGCAATTGGGGAGAGAAATTCTCAGCTTTCAGGAAACAAGCCATATTGCTACATAATTTAGGCGTAGAAGGCAGAAATATATATGACAGTATTGACCTCATAACTTTAGGCAATGGTGATGGTGAGCCTTCTGACGTTTACGAAATGTCCATGACAATGCTTGAATGCTACTTTGGACCTCGCATCAATGTGGTCTTGGAGCGCCACAGGTTTTTCACGAGAGTCCAGGGTCCCACTGAGCGTGTGGGGAGCTATGTTGCTTGTCTCAAAACCTTACCTCGTACCTGTGAATTTGGTGAACTTTCGGATTCTCTCGTGAGGGATCAACTGGTAAGGTGTACCAACAGCTCTAGGGTACAAGAAAAACTTCTATCCAAGAATCCCACATTAACTGAGGCCATTGCAATTGTGGAAGGTGTTGAAAATACTTCCTATTGGGTGAAAGAGATAAGGAAGAATCGTGAAGATAGTAGCCAAAGCTAGACTGAAAGCACAAAAAAGAGCCAAGATGGTGTGCGCACCTTGTCTGATTGTGACAATGGTGAAGAGCTCATTGATAATATCGCTAGAGTATCACATGATCCCAAGAACAAAATCGTTTCGAAAAATACTCTATCTCAGACTGCAACCCATAGGGATAATCAACCATGCTCTGAACGTGATCAATTACAACAACAGCGTTTCCCTACTCGTGACCGGAATCCCAATGATAGTTAAAGGGGACGATGTTATAGGTGTGGAAGTTATTCTCATTCCTCTGCTTATCCCAATTGTTTTGCCAGAGACTCTGTGTGTAACAACTGTGGGATTAAGGGGCACTATGCCCGAGTCTGCAAGTCCTCCAGGAGGAATCGCGCAGCTGAAAGTGTTCCTGAGACAGTTCGTACTGTAATTGTCTCTAGTATTTCTGAATGCAATGGGGACGTTGATTCCGAGAAAATTAGTATGCCGTTTTGTAACATATCTGTGGATGAGAATGAGTTTAGCGTCATGGCTGACTCGGGTTCCCCCTTTACTTTAATAAGTAATAAGATATGGGATGAGAAAGTTGGACTTGAGAATGTAACATTACTGCCTCCGGACATCTCCCCAATTAGTTATGGTGGATCCCCCATAGACATCATTGGGTATGTGGTTGCGAAAATCGTGTTCAAGGGGAGGGAGACTGTTGGGAAGGTATATGTAGCTAAGAGGGGAGACAATCTGCTTGGATG
Organism: Calotriton arnoldi; assembly: GCA_963921515.1. Lineage (NCBI taxonomy): Eukaryota > Metazoa > Chordata > Amphibia > Caudata > Salamandridae > Calotriton > Calotriton arnoldi. The sequence goes on from CAWUFW010006708.1 coordinate 989,926, forward strand.
GAGGCACCAGCGTGACCTAGGTATAATTTTGAATCCAAGTGCTAAAAATCCGCAGGACCAGGTCATGTTGATTGACAATGTGAATAATGCAAATGAGTGTTTTGAAGAATTGCCTGAGGTGTTTACTGACACTCTTGGTTGTCTCAAAGGTTTCGAGCATCGGATCATCTTAAAGGATGCAGTTAAACCTTGTGTGCACAAGGTGCGAAAAGTGCGAAATCTGATGGTTGAGCCGTTAAGGTGTGAGCTTGATAGGTTACTAAAATTGGGGGTGATTGAAGAGATTGAAGCTTCGGAGTGGTTGGCTCCAGTAGTTTTGGCTCCCAAAGATGGTGGTACTGCTGTGAGAATGTGTGTGGACTTACGCAGACTAAATGAGTGAATCTGGGTGGACCGCCAGCCCTTGCCTAATATCTCCGAGTCTATCAGTTTATTGAAGGGTGCCAAAATTTTTAGTGTTTTAGATCTTTCTTCCGCATACCATCAGATCGTGCTCCATAAAGATTCTAGACATTTAACTTCATTCGTAACTCCTCTGGGAGCTTACCGAGTCCTGAGGATGCCTTTTGGGTTGGCCTCAGCGGCGGCATGCTTCCAGAGGATCATGAAAATGGTTTTGGGAGACCTACCAAATGTCTTGTTTTTTCAAGATGACATATTGATTTATGGTAAGGATGAGAGTGAACATGCAGTTGTTTTGAAGTCAGTTTTGGAGAGGTTGAAAGGAAGAGGACTCACAGTCAAGAGAGAGAAATGTCGCATTGGACTGAGGTCTTTTACCTATCTTGGGCACGTTATTTCAGGAGATGGTATACAGCCCAAGATAGAGCTTGCTAAGAGTATCATTAAGGCTCCAGCACCTGAAGACAAGGAACAGGTCAGGTCCTTTTTAGGAATGGCCGAGTTCTACTCTAAATTTGTTTAAAATTTCGCTAGTGTTGTAGAGCCTATTAGGGCCTTGTTAAAGAAAGGGGTGCATTTTGACTGGTCCCCTGAGTGTGAAGCAGCTTTTGAGTTGGTTAAATCAGAGATTGGCAAAATGCCAACGTTGGGGCATTTCGACACCAAGTTGAAAACGATTTTGACTACCGATGCCAGTTTGAAGGGACTTGGGGCTGTACTTTCCCAGATGGTTGATGGAGAGGAGAAAATGGTAGCCTTTGCATCTAGGGCTCTTAGGGAAGCTGAAGTCAACTACTCTTGTATTGAAAGAGAGGCTTTAAGTGTATTCTGGGCAGTACAACACTTCAAATTTTATCTTTGGGGAATTCCATTCACTGTTAAATCCGATCATCGCCCCCTTGTCCAAGTTTTTTCGTGTCATCACAGTGATCACATGACACCCAGGCTGAAAAGATGGAGCGAAGGTCTACAAGAGTTTAATTTCCATGTGCAGTATATCTCAGGCCAAAGTAATAAGTCTGCTGACTGCTTGTCACATCTGCCTTTGAACAGCGAGCAAGTTGTTGAGGAGCTTGAGTGTGTGAATTGGCTGTCTGAATCCTCGTTATCAAGAGAAGACTGGTTACTTTGTACTAGTAATGATAGAGTGTTTTCCTCCCTTAAGGTCGTTATCTCTAAGGGATGGCTGGAGTACAAAGATCTTGACTCTGATTTGAAGCCTTTCTGGGCTGTGAAAGATGATCTTACCTTTTGTCAAGGATACCTCATGAGGGTCGACAGAGTAGTTCCACCTGATGAACTGAAAGGGAAAGTGGTGAATCTAGCTCATGAGGGGCACTTAGGTAGGAGTCTTACCAAGGCACGTGTCAGAGAAAGATATTGGTGGCCTGGAATGGACCGAGTGATAGAGAGTGTGGTCAAGGACTGCCATCTGTGTGCCATTAATGACAAGTCTCATACCACCAGTCATGCTCCTCTGTCCCCCGTTGAGGTCCCTGATGTCGTTTGGACCAAGTTAGGGTTAGACATAATCGGTCCATTTGAATTGATGCCCTCCCATGAGAGGTATGTTGTTCTCCTAGTTGATTACACCTCTAAATGGGTGGTCTCCAAATGTATGAGTGCTGTTAATTCTAGGTCTGTGATCGAGTTCTTGAAGGATGTGTTTGTGTCGGAAGGAATTCCTAAATACTTAGTTACGGACAATGGGGTGCAATTCACCTCCCATGAGATGTATGCCTTCCTTAAAGATCTTGGAATTGTTCATCAAAAGACAGCCTTATATTCCCCACAAGCCAACGGTCTCACAGAAAGGATGAATAGGGTTGTCAAAAGCTGTGCCCAGCGGGCATTAGATTCCAGGATTTCTCTCAGCAGTGTGCTGAGGGAAACCTGGTGGGCGCATCGCACGGTTCCCAATGCCATTTCTCAAAAATCACCTTTTGAGGCCTTTAGAGGCAGGGTAGCCAACTCTAAGCTTAATCCAGTATGGCTTCCCATTCGGAGGGAGAGGGTTGGTTCTGATGATTTGAGAAAGATCAAGTTGGCAGACTACCAGCAGAGGTACAAATTGCGGTACGTTGATAAAATGTCAGTTAGAGTGAAGAAGTGGAATTTGGGTGACCGTGTCCTAGTGAAAAGAGCTAAACATGGTCACAAAGGTTCGTCTAATTTCCTTGGCCCTTTTACCATCATTGCCATTAGGAAAAATGTCGTTGTCCTGGACAATGGCTGTACATGGAGTATGTCTAGGCTGGTTAAATTCACTGAGACATCTCACCGCACTACTGTTACCTCTGATCCTGTTAATGTAGAGGGAGATAAGAACACTGGTTGTTCAAGCAGGCACAGGCATCTCCCTGTGAAGTTTAAGGATTACGTTCTGTACTAAGATGTGTTCTTATCCTTTTGCACATGTTTCATTTTTCTTTCTGCATTGTTTTAGATAATAACATAATGACATGTTCTGTATCAATATTCTAGTTTCCTTATATTTTCCCTGCCATATGTAATTGTTTATGCCTTCTTGTTTGTTTAATTCTTTCATTGATTTTGTAAGGGGGATGTGTTGTAATTAACTAGCTTGAGCCGTGCTGTGGAATGTATGTTAGAATGCCTTTACCTCATGGATTGTTGTGGGGCATTCTGGCTCTGGATGCACTGCCGTGAACATCTCTAACCTGTCAGTGGTTGTACTGAATAAAGCTTCACCTGGATTTCTTTACTCTTTGGCTTTTATTAGTGACATACCCTGAAACCGGTCCCAGGATGCTTGTTTCCGGTCCAGGGAGGACCTGGCCTGGCAGTTCGGTCTGGACTGTTCCCATGGGGCACAGGGTCAAGACTGTTTTGCATATGGCTGGGTCCAAACTGGGGTGGCGTAGTGGGCAAAAGAACGATGGATTTAACCCAGATCTTTTGACTGGGGGAGAATGTTTGCATTGTCAGCATTCCGTCCATCATTTGTTTGCTGTAACACTTTTCGCCCTAAGTGGGATGGGTATGCCCAGACGTGGGTCCCTTGCTCACTGCGCCACTGGATTCAAGCTAGGCTGGCTGAAGAAGGGTGACATACCCTGAAACCGGTCCCAGGATGCTTGTTTCTGGTCCAGGGAGGACATGGCCTGGCAGTTCGGTCTGGACTGTTCCCATGGGGCACAGGGTCAAGACTGATTTGCATATGGCTGGGTCCAAACTGGGGTGGCTTAGTGGGCAAAAGAACGATGGATTTAACCCAGATCTTTTGACTGGGGGAGAATGTTTGCATTGTCAGCATTCCGTCCATCATTTGTTTGCTGTAACACTTTTCGCCCTAAGTGGGAGGGGTATGCCCAGACGTGGGTCCCTTGCTCACTGTGCCACTGGATTCAAGCTAGCCTGGCTGAAGAAGGGTGACATACCCTGAAACCGGTCCCAGGATGCTTGTTTTGGTCCAGGGAGGACCTGGCCTGGCAGTTCGGTCTGGACTGTTCCCATGGGGCACAGGGTCAAGACTGATTTGCATACGGCTGGGCCCAAACTGGGGTGGCGTAGTGGGCAAAAGAACGATGGATTTAACCCAGATCTTTTGACTGGGGGAGAATGTTTGCATTGTCAGCATTCCGTCCATCATTTGTTTGCTGTAACACAGGAACTGAGCTGGTCGCCATTGACCATCCTTTATCTGGGTACTTGTGTTTTTCACATTGTAGAGGACTTGTGGAAGGGCAACCTGTGGATTGCTCTTAGGTCCCTTAAGTCCTGTGTCCCTTTTTGGCGATCCCTGTAGCTGCCCATTATGGCTTAGGTCTTGCTGTCCAAAATGGTCATGCTGCCAAGATTATCATATTTTTTCACTAGTCTTCTGGTCAAGATACTGGGTTGCTGGTTCCAGCTGTTAGATGCCCTACTGAGGGAATTGATATGGGACGGCGGCCACCATAGAGTTTCATTGGAGGTTCTCAGGCACCCCCCCTGAGGAGGGAGGCTTAGTAGCCCCTGATTTTGAACTGTATTTCTGGGATGCACAGATTCAGTGTGTCACTCAGTGGCTTGCTGGAGCACATCAGGGGGAACTAGGCCCAGTGGAACTGGCTAACTGTGTTTCCTATCATCCTTAGGTTGGTCTTCCCCCAACATTTTGCCTGCTTCCAACCACTTTTTGCTGTATCTTTTTATTGGCCATAGGACTGCTAACCAATGCTAAAGTGCATGTTCTTCCCCCCTAAAAATGTTGACATTGGTGTATAGCTGATTGAAACATTTAGTTTACCTGTAAGTCCCTTGGAAAGTAGTACAACATGTACCCAGGGCCAGTAATCTAAATACTACTAGTGGGCCTGTAGCACTTGTTGTGACACCCACACAAGTAGCCTTTTAAGCTTGTCTGAGGCCTGCCATTGCAGGGCCTTCATGTGCAGTTTACTGCCACTTTGACTTGGCATTTAAAACCACTTGCCAAATCTGAAACTCCCCTTTTATTACACATAAGTCATCCCTAAGGTAGGCCCTAAGTGACCGTAAGGGCAGGGTGCTGTGTAACTAAATTGCAGGACATGTCCTTTTAGGTTTTACATGTCCTGGCAGTGACAAAGAGCTACATTCATTTTTCACTGCTGTGAGGCCTATTCCTTCCATAGGCTAGCATTGGGGATCCCTTAAAAAACCTTTTAATCTGTAATTCCTGATTGGAAAGGAGTAGCTACTTCATGTTTAATATCTTTAGAATGGTGATGATAAATCCTCTTTAAAGATCAAGTTGAATTTGACATTTCCATTTTAGAAATACCACTCTTAGAAAGTGGCTTGCAGCCTGTCTCCAATACATGTGTGGGCTTGGTGACAGCTACACTTTGTGAATTCCCTCTAGACAGCCACAAAACAGGAAGGGCTAGGTGTGGCAGGAGATTCATCTGCATACTGGTATCCTTCCTGGGCAGAACAGGTGAGAGGTAACTCACACTTACATCTGAATAGGTTGGGTCCTGCTATCTCATATAAAGGGCTGATTTACTCCCTGCTGGTAGTCTGGAGCCACGTCTGGGCTGGAAGGGGTCCTTGTGCACTTCAGAAAGTTCCTTTGAAGTGACATACTCCATCAAAGGCACTTTTGGGTATAAGTACTAGGGCTCTGGCACTACCAATGAGTACACTACTGGAACTTGAAAGAACTCTGCTGGAGTAAAGACTGCTGTGCTGAAAGGATTGCCACTTTACTGTGACTGACTGTTCTGAGGAACTGCTTCTCTCCTTTGCTGAGCTGCCCTGCTGATCTCTGCCCTGCTGATCTCTGCCCTAGGACAGGAGCTGAACCCATCTCCCTGGACCCCAGAGTGACCTCAAGGGCTTGCTGGCTTGACCTCCCTGTTCAGGAAGTCTCAGGGACTTAAAAGGCTTAGTTTTGCAACCTGCTCCTGCCATGGGACTCTGCCATTCGTTAGTCCGGCGGCCTAACAATGATTGGCCGTGCCTGATTGCACAAATCAAATTGCCTGTTCCCCAGTGAAATGTTATGGCTTACTGAAGCGCTGGTGTTCCCAATTGCCTGATCCCCAGCGTGTTGTTTTGGACGGCTGAAGCACTGGTGCTGCTGTTAGGACCGAGCGTCCTGTGTCACTAACGGACGTCGTAGCACTGAGGGAAGCCCTGCCAGCGTGGCCCTCCTGTTGCTGTGACAACAGGAGTATAACTGGGACGACGGTTCCCCCCTTTATTTCAGACAACGGACCACTGAGCCGGTCCTGAGGATTTCCCAGTGCAGCCCACCGCCGCCCCTGCTGCATCACACGAGGGCACTGTAACAAAGTGAAATTGCGCATGTCAGTGGTAGAGACCGTACAGGTTGTACGGTCTCTACTGCTGACCTGCGCAATTTCACGGGCAGTCAGGATTAACCAAAAGGATACTGGTCTGGAGGGGCCATCCAGAGACTTCCTCGACGAGGACTGTGAGGGAGTTCCTCACATACGTTCCCGCACCGAGAAAGCTCTTTTCTTGCCATTTCTACGCAGTACCGTAAAGTATCTCAGAGAAGAGAAACGTATTTTTTAGCACTGTGAATACTAAATGCATTTATTGAAATAACTCAAAAAGTATACATTAGATTTTTGTAGTTTTGGTCTTATTTTAAGCATATAAACATTCTTTACCTAACCCTGTGTGGAGTCTTTTTGTGGTGTATTCATTGTGTTACTGTGTGTGTTGCACAAATGCTTTACACATTGCCTCTGTTGATAAGCCTGCCTGTTCTTCGCCAAGCTACCAGAGGGTGAGCACAGGCTATCTTTGTTGTGTATCTAGCTTACCCTGACTAGAGTGGTGGGTTCTGCCTGGCCAGGGTGTATACCTTAGCCAACCAGAAACCCCATTTCTAACACCAACCATCAGGTTGCTTTGCTGGCAAAACTACTCTGTCCAGCGGTGGAGATACCCCAACCAGGTTTATTACTGGCAGTGACCTTAAAATGAAATGCTAGAAATGGTGCTTACAAAGGACAGGGTCTGGAATCCACTGGTGGCAGTCCGGGTGGTAGCTCACAGACACGGAGTAATGCAAGATCTTGGCATACCCTAAGAGTAGCTCCAGGAACATGAGGCTAAAATACACCCAATTTAATTATGTCCACATGACGTATCTGACATCCCACAGAATACAGATCATCTATGGCAGGGAGCCATGGCCCTGCCCCAGGTGTACATTATTGGACACAGATTTTGGCCACATAACTTGGAGCTGCCCTCACTTGCGGCCATTCTGGAAGAGGGTGGAACATACAGTCAACACAAACCTGGGGCGCACACTTGCCTGCACCTTAGAGACCTGCATGCTGGACTGTTCCCCAGACCTCGGGCATGGAAAGTGGGCACTAAATTCCTAGATCTGACTCTGGCCAAAAGATGTATAGCAAAGATGTGGAAATCTGGGACAGGCCCAGCTATTGAGATTTGGGTGAAGAATGTCACAGTCTGGGCTCGAGCTGAAGAGAGCCCTAATCAAGGAGGACCCCCGTGGTATACATAGATGCTCAATAGCTGATTTATGGGCGGAGGTGGCAGAGACTTGGGAGCACCCAGTGGAGGCTGCAGGGGTCGATGTAGAGGGACAGGGTTTACTAGCCGAGAGATCTGGAGTTGACCCCTTTAACAATACTAATGGGGAGGAGGACGGGTACTAGTAGGGATGTGTGGTAACATGTCTATAGGGACACACGCCCCTACACATGGATGCAGAATTGTGGAACATGGGTGATTGTACCCCCTTACCTTTACTTCACCTCTCCTTCCCCCCACTTCCTTTTCTCACCCCCCATCAGTCTTTCACTTGTATCTACCACATCAGCTGAGCCTCTTCCCCTCTACTTCCCGGTCCCCCCTCCCCTACAGGCCATCATGCGGTCCTATATCTCCATCTTACGTGACACCCTGATAAGGTGGATGGTCCCCCAAGACAGTCTGGTTTGATTGTCTTTTCTTGTTCTTTGTATTTAAGCGTAATAACCTCTACAAATACCCTTAATGTTATCTTTAAATTGTCAATTTGTTAAAATATTTGGTCTGGCAAAGACTGTTAAATCCCCCTGGAGCCAAACTAATGGTGAGGTTGGCCAAAACATGCGTGAACAACAAAGGGGGAAATATGTAAAATGAAGTGCCTTGTATGACTCCCCAGTGACAACCGGAGACTGTACTCTTCTGTGCTTGAGCGGAACTTGGTATGTCACCATTTATTTTTCCTTTTAGTTGCACCAAAAAACTATGAACATTGTAATTATGTATGTTGAAAGAAAAAATATTTTTGTTCCTCACTGCACACTGTTGTATTGCTAAGACTGTCTAAATGATTCTTTTTATTATTTTCATGTAGACAATGATACATTTATGTATATGTAACATTAAATCAAAATGCCAATAAATATGTTTTAAAAAACAAAACATTCACCTTCACCCATAGCTCAGCTGTTATAATTTGTACTCCACTAGAAAGGGACATTGCTTCCAAGATTTTCTTTACTTACTTAGTGGAGGCTGGGGTCAACATGCCCCATGAGGCTCTACCCTTCCCCGTTTGTTACCCACACATTTGACAGCTACAAAGCCCTCAATGGTTTTGTCCACTCGCAGCCAAGACTCCTGTAGGAACACTATATGATATTGACTCAGTTTTTCATTCCAGTCACCATCTTTTATTAGTCAGTCAAACCCATGAATGTTTCAGTTTAGCATTCTCAGGTTGCGAGAGGAATCCCCATGCTATGCATCATTTGCTCAGCATTCCTCATCATGTGAGCCCTGACAATGCAGCAACTTACGTCCCTGCAATGCACTGCTTATGACCTCACATATTACATCACTCATGACATGGTCAGTGACTTCACTGATGACATCACTGATGACATCTCAAATGACATCACTGATGACATCATCCACTGAGTGTAAAGGTTTCAAAAACATTTCTGAGGCTTAAAGGTATTTACTAAGCTAATACTAAACAGGGACACCTGCTATGTTCATATTTGTAAGAGCCTCCCATTCTGTGACATGAGTATCAGGGCTAGAATGGCCCTAGGGACCCAATCCCGGGGCCTGGCCGTGATTTAATTAGGGAGGGTGGCTGCGTGGCCCCCCTCCCCGGGCCGATTTCAGCCCCAGGGACCCCATCCCCTAGAGCCCCAGCCACAATTCAATAGGGGAGGGCCCCCCTCCCTAGGCCGACTTCAGCTTCGAGGAACCCATCCCCCGTGCCCCGGCCACGTCTCACTGGGTGCCTCGTCCCACCTAGGGCACCCAGTCTGCATGTTAGGGGCCACAGGAGGATCCTCAAGACCCCCGTGGTACTAGCCAGCTCACTGCCTCCTGCGGGAGCTGACATTGTTCTTGCACACAGGGAGCTGATGGAAATGCAGCTCCCTGCATGCAAGAGCAATACTTTAATCTCTTTCCCTGCCAGCATGCCTGCGGACAGAGAAAGAGATGAAAACTCCACCTACAGCAAGCAGGAGCGGTTTGACAGCTCCTGCTTTCTTAATGCGGAGTGTTTGCTTTTGCTTGGCAGGAGCTGTTAGCTCCAGCCAAGCAAAAGCGAACAGCTATGTCCCGGGGGTGGGCACCCCAGCACATAGCAGGAGCTGGCCCTGGGGAGGTGCTGGTCCCTGTGGCTGGTGGTCCATGTGGACACTCTCTTTAATGTTTATTGTAGTTCCAGGGAGGTAGTGGTCTCCGGTGCAAAGGGGGGGTCGGTGCGGCCTCCCACATTAATTTCTTTTATTTTTATTCCTGGGAGATGGTGGTCCCCAGGGTTGGGGGGTGGGGGCTGCCTGCATGGCCCCCTACATTAACAATGCCATGAGCCCCAGGGAGGATGTATTCCCCGGGGCATAAATAAGTCCTAGGAGGGGGGCCCATTGCACCCGCTTCCTTATTCATTAAAGGCAGCTTATAGTTATACTTATCTGAAGAAACTATAACTCGTGCCATTAAGTAACTTTAAGCCACGAGTTATAGTTTCTTAACATAAGTATAACTATAACTGCTGTATTTGTATGGTTTTGTGTGGGTAAAACATCAACATAACGATAACGACCCTGTAACCTTTGTTTTTGGTGTGAATTTATATATACATAAACATATATGCATTAGGTTATATACATATATACGCATATATATGTCCTCATATATTTGCCTCGGATGTGCCGTGAAATTTCGAAACAAACTGAACAGGTCTTGGATATGAATGTTCTATCGATCAAGTCTTCAGTGACATTAAAGACATACTAAAGTGGAGTTTCCCCCGGTTTTGGAATGCAAATATTTGAGTGATGTCAACCAGGGTAGGATGTATTGCTGTATAAATCATTTGTGCCATTCATGAGTTTGGAATTATTCTTCTGGGTCTCATTGAGGCATTATGCGACTGGTAGTACTGCAAATGACTTATGATATGCGCATGGGAGCTGAAATGTTTCAATATGTTTAGACTCGTATACTGGTTTTTCACAATGCAAGTACATTATGGGAATTTCTTTTATGTCTGATTGTACAATCTGGGAGTAAGACTCGCAAATGCAATAATAGGAGATGCCAATTTGCTTAAATTACAAAACAAAAAATGGAGGTTATGTTCTGAGTGTTCTAAACAAATACAAAGGTGCTGGGAACATAAATGAATATTAATGAAGTCTACAAATAGGCAGTGCGTGATGCATGAAAGTGCTAAGGGGGTTCGCTCTGTTTTAAAAAAATTAAGAAAGAATGAGCATGATTCACAAAGGGCCTCCGCACCCATGGCAGAGGCCCCACAGTTGTGGGGGAGTATCAGCACTTGGGACGGAATCTTCACAATGAGAATTCTCATTGTGGAGATTACGCCCCGAGTGCAGAGATTCCCCCATGACTGCAGGGCCTCCCCCACGGGTGCGGAGGCCCTTTGTGAATCAGGCCCAATGTTTTTACATTTCCCTGCACAGTGTGATTATCCAATGTTTGTGAACTATACATGCACTCACAGCAGAGTGCTGTTGGTGCATTATGCATTATTTTGGAATTTGTTTGACATTTGTAGTAGTTCTACAGTATATATGGGGCATGTAATGTGTATTCTATTGCAAGGGGCAATTTCTTCTATGTCTATGACTGTGACAGGGTATATGAACCAAAGAAAATGGTGCTTACTAGATTGACAAAGCCTATTGATAGGTGTCTCCCCTAGTTGCTGGGTCGAGGGAGGCCCAACACATTAAAGAAGCTTTGATCCTGCAGTCCTCGTGTGCATTCTCTCTTCCTTTGAGGGAGTAGGGAGGAATTTTTTTGTGTATGTATGAATATATATATATATATATATATATATATATATGTATATATATATATATATATATATATATATATATATATTCCAAATGCCACCGATGTTAAGGAGTGCCCAGCCTCTCGGGTCAGGCCCATCTAGATGCGTCGCACATCTTGTAATATTCCATATGAAAACACGTACTTTTTAGTGACGTGAAACAGGCCCACAAACAGTGCTTCATTAAATTCCTTTATTAAGAGGCAAGGTTTAAAAGCATTACGCTTTTCGACCCATGCGAGTCTTAATCATATGCAAATGTTCTTTGGCGGGTTCATTAGCTTTTTTTAAAACGTAGCACAAAAACATTGAGGAAAGACTTAGTGCCCACACATTTGATCTGTTGTTTAAAGAGGCAGTAAATCATATGTTAAGGAGTTCTGGGTAAGTTTATTTCTTGCAGGTAATGGGTGTTTCCTTCGATTTCTGTCCAGGGTAATCCTTTGAAAATATAGTATTTCTATAATGTTAATTACCACCTCTGCATTAATTCACTTCATATCTTTTGCAGCCATCAGGACCACAGCACCCATAATGCTCCATTACTGTTGAATCATCAACGCCCTATCATTCCATGTTTTATCTTTGTTAAACCTTAACTTGCTTTCACTGTGCACCAAGTGTCTTTTTCACGCCTTCAAAGGGAAAGTTTCATGTTATGGCTAAGTCACAAGGTCCCAGTTAAATGTCAAGAAAATTCCGCTCTTATTTGCAAACCCAGTTCTCAAATTGGTTTGTTACTTGCCTTCTTGTCAGTACTCCAAAACCACGAAGTGCACAGGTAAATCAAAGTCACTTTCAAAATCGATATATAGCTCAGCTAACTATAACTGCTGAATTTCACTGGTTTTGTATGAGTAAAATCTGAGCCGAACTATAACGTCACTGTATCCTTTGGTTTTTTCCAGTGAATTTCTAAGGTTTTTTAAATGCTAATTCCTAACTATAATGTCCCTGTAATCTTTTATTTTTCTGTGAATTTCTATGGGTTTTAAATGCTAGTTTTTTCGGTAGTATTCGCATTTGCAGAGTGGTGGAGAAAGGGGGTGGGGCCTCCAACCAGCTCTCAGGAATTCTACTGTGTAGGACTTACAGAAGGTACCAGGAGGGCTTCTTGACCCCCAAGGTCCCTCAGGAGTAAAGTGGACTTCATCCCCCAACCAGTAGTGTGCCAGGAGCTGCGTTCGCAGAGGGGTGGAGAAAGGGAACGTGGCCTCTGAAGACCTCTTAGCAATCCCACTGTGTGGGACATACTGGAGGTAACAGGAGGTGTAGTTGGCCCCAAAGGACGTCCTTGGGGGCCAACTACCCCTCCTGTCCTCCAGTAAATCCCACACAGCAGGATTGCTGAGAAGGTGTCAGAGGCCACGCCCCCTTTCTCCATCACTCTGCAAACACGCCTCCAGGTGCACTACTAGTTGGGGGATGAAGTCCCCTTGGTCTTGAGGGTCCTTGGGGGCCAACTACCCCTCCTGTTGCCTCCAGTAAGTCCCACACAGTAGGATTGCTGAGAGGTTTTCAGTGGCCACGCCCTCTTTCTCCACTACTTTGCAAACACGGCTCCTGGCACACTACTATCCCTTGGCTCTTGAGGTTCCTTGGGGGCCAACTACCCCTCGTGTTACCTCCAGTAAGTCCCACACATCTCCTGGCGCACTGCTGCTTGAGGGAAAAAGTCCACTTTAGTCCTGAGGCCCTCAGGAGGCATGGGGGCATCACCCTTCCACCAGAAGTGCACTGAGAGGCACGTTTACTGAGTGGTGGGGAAAGGAGGATTGGCCTCCAACCACCTCTCAGCAATGGCGCTGTGTGGGACTTTCTGGAGGTAACAGGAGGTCTTGTTGGCCGCTAAGGACTCTCAGCAGCCAAGGGGACTTCATCCCCCAACCAGCAGCACACCAGGAGGTGCGCTTACAGAGTGGTGGAGAAAGGGGGCGGGGCCTCTGGCGAGTTGGCAGGTTTTTAAAATGTCTTTTTTTTCTATTTTTTAGGAAGGGGGGCCGTGTGGCCCCCCTTCCTTGGGCTGTTTTTGGCCCCAGGGACCCCATCCCCCGGGGCCGACCTTGGCAATTTTTATTTAAAAAAAATAATACTAAGGGAGGTGGGCCATGCGGCCTTCCTCCCGGGGGACCCCATCCCCAGGGCCTTCCCCTTTTAATTTGTTTTAATCATTTAATAAAAAGGAAGGGGGCCGCATAGCCTCCCTCCTGGGCTGAATTTGGCCCCAGGGACCCCATCCCCTGGGGCCTGGCCTTTTTATTTTTATTATAAAAGGGAGGGTGCCGAGCAGCCCCACTCCCGGGGCCATTTTCGGCCCCGGGTACCCCATCCCCCTGGGCCTGCCCCTTTTTTATTTATTTGGTTTTTTTTTAAAGCGGGAGAGGCCGTGCGGCCCACACTTGCGGGCCGATTTCAGCCCCGGGGACCCTCTTGCCCCAGGGCCAGGCTTCTACTCTGGGTGCCCTTGTCACACCCAGGGCACCCACTCTTATCTGTTGGGGACCACGGGGTGAGCCTCAAGGCCTCCGCGGTCCCTGCCGGCTCCCTGCATTCGGCTGGAGCCGGCATTGCTTATGGACAGAGGGAGCTGCTAACATGCTGCTCCGCTTTCAGCAAGCGAGAACATTTTACATGCTCTCGCTTTATGAAAGTGGAGCAGTGTTTGCTATGGCTCGCGGGAGCAGTGCTCCCCGCCAAGCCATAGCAAACTGCATTGTCCCGGGGGTGGGCACCCTGGGACATTACTAGAGCTGGCCCTGGGGGGTGGCGGTCCCCAGGGCCATCTATCAGATCTCAGCACGAGATCGGGAGGGGTCGTGGATCCTCCATGTCCCCAGATATACAACTGGAAATTTCTTTAAATATCTCCGAAACTACTGAACGAATTTACACCATTTAACAAAAAGTGCACGTTCTGGACCAAGAGCTACCTTTCTGCCAAATTTTGTGTAATTCCGTTCAGCAGTTCGGGCTGTAGCCGTGTCTAAAGTTTCCCCATGGAAATTACCATGGAGAAAACACATTTTGGGACCCCCCTTTTTCTCGGCCCCCCCTTGACGGATCACCCCAATATTTTCTACATAGCAGCTGAAATGAGTGGCACATTAGTTTTGAAGGTTTTGCAAAGATTTGTCAAACAACGCCAAAGTTATTGGTAAATGAAAAAACACTCTTCCTATGGAAACTAGGTCCTAAATATAACGACTCAAACACCAGTCCATCAATGAACAGGTACCGACACTACGGGGATAATTATTCTTCATAGTTTATTTGAATTATAGTGTAACATGTTTCGACTGTCTCTCCTGCCTTGCTCACACACAATCGACGTCATTACTGCATCCTCATATATACCTTGCCACATCGTGACTAAGGCCTCATAGACATAGTCAACACACTCATGCACACATTTTTTGTTTAATAATTTTTCCCCCTTTTTTTGTTCTTTTTTTCTTTTTACTACTTTTGGCTTTTTTTTTATCTCTGTGATTGCCTTTTTCTTTTATATACATTTATACCATTATCTCAATTCCATTTTTTAGTGTTCGAATCATTGGTTACTATCATGGTTCTTCACATCTATCACAGTGCTTAAAAAACCTAAGGTGCTAGTGCTGTACATAGTTTATCATCACAACATTCATTGTGCAAATGCGATACATATACAGTACAGTAATGGATCACATAAATGGCCATGGTTGATCCCTCTAGAAACACAGCAATATCAATGTTTATCTTCAGTGGTCTGTGGTTGAACAAATCATAGTGGTAGTCATTGATTCAATTAAGGGAAATTGTATCTTGTGGAAATGCCCCAAGTGGGCTCTCTCTACCAACAAAAATCCCAATCGAATGCCCTGCTCTGTTTGGCAAGGTCCCGCTATCGCTACTACTGCATGGAACTGATGTGTATATTTGTTATCATGTTCCTTCACTTGTACTCAGGGAATGTTATACTCTTCACTATTATAAGGAACTTAATCACAATTCAAATTCATGTGCACAAACCTCTACCTCTCCTAAAGTGCATGGCAAGTGTGCCTCACGCATTGTGTCTAAAACTTAATTAAAAATGAAAATGAAAATCTAAAAAAATCTAAAAAAATCTAAATACTGATTAATTCTTCTATCTTAAACTGGTCTATTAGTGAGAGAGGAATAATATTCTAAATGTGAAAGTATAGTTCTTCATCGGAATTTAAGCCTCTAGGTATTTTGTTGAGCATAACGATGTACTTGGACTCCAATTGTCTCAGTTTGAGTTCTCTGTTTCCTCCTCTTCTGCCTTTAGGAACTGAATCTATGACATAGTAAGCTAATTCATTCATGCTACCATTGTGTACTTCATGCATATGTCTGGCAACTGGGTAGCTTTTACCATCATCCTTCACTGCTCTGAGGTGTTGTAAGACTCTCACATGTACCATGTGTATGGTGCTTCCCACATATACCTTGAGGCAGGAGCACTGTAATACATACACAACATAGTCACTCCTGCAATTGTATGAATTGTCTACCTTTAATGGAGTTTTTAATAATTGTAATTTAACTTCCTTTGTGTTCTGACCATGTTGGCATGCCTAACATCTGTGGCACTTGAGAAACCCAGGATTACCTCTTAACCAAGTGTCGGGTTGTAGTGCCTCTGGACTGCTAACCACCAGTTCCTGATGCATGGACTTAGCGTGTCTAAAGGTAAGTAAGGGTTTCCTGGGTACCTCATGGCCTATTACTGGGTCACTTTTTACAAGATTCCAATGTCTGGTTATTATCCCTCTTACTTTCTGATGATAAATATGAAATCCAGTAATCATTCTCTGTTCGTTCTTTGCTCCTGCATTCTTTTTTTACTTCTTTTGTAAGAACAATAGCAAGTCTCTAGATAGCCCCTCTGCTTTATTCTTAGCTTGGTCTAATACTTTGGGACTATATCCTCTTTCTACAAGTCTCTTCTGTAGTTCCGTTTGTGGTTCCCTCAGAGTGGTTGACTCGCTGCAGTTTCTCTTCATCCGTAGATGTTCTGCATACAGGATGCTTTGTTTTAGTTTACTTGGATGGAAACTCTCTGCGTGTAGAATGAAATTTCCTGCTGTGGCTTTTTTATGGGTTTTGATGTGTAATTTGTTATTTTTTTACCAAAACTACCAAATCAAGGAAGTGAACTTCGGTGGTACTAATGCTAGAAGTGAAGTTTAAATTGAAATCATTTTTGTTCAGTTCTAATGCGAAAGCCTGTGCGGACTCAGAGGATAAATAAATCTTCAATGAACCTTGTCCAAAGGACAACGTTCTCCGACCATTCCCTTGCATGTTCAGTCATGAGCATCTGCTCCTCCCACCACCCCATGTGAAGGGTGGCATAACTAGGGGCGAAGCAGGTGCCCATGGCAGTGCCTCTGATCTGTCTGTAAGTATCTTTACCAAACATAAAGAAGTTGTTCTTGAGACACCATTCCGTCATTTTCAAAAGCATTTCTGAATTTTGATATAGGTGTATTGGCCTAGAACCTAGAAAGTGTGTCATGGCCCTCAGTCCATCCTTATGGGAGATGCTTGTGTACAGGGAGGTAACATCTAACGTCATGAGAACATACAACTTCTCCCACGTGATATCATAAATTCTTTTGAGAAAATCTCCTGTATCTTGGATGTAGAAGGGAATGCTGCATTCATATTCTTTTACAAAGTAATGAATATATAGGGAAGTAATTTCAAACAGACTCCCTATCGCTGACATGATTGGTCTACCCAGAGGGTTCTGGTAGTTCTTGTGAATTTTTGGGGTCAGGTATAAAATGGGAGTTATCGGTACATCTACTTTCAAATAGAGATACTCTTCTTGGGTGATCAAACCTACCCCTCTCCACTTCGATAACTCAACAAAATACTTGTCTTTAATTTCAACCAGGTTCGATTGTGACACCTTTTGGTAACACAAAGCCTCTCTTAACTGATACTTTGCCTCTGTAATATACTTGTCTAAGGGCCATAGAACAATATTTCCCCTTCTCTGACTGACAAATTACTATACCCTTTCTACTTTTGATTTTGTTTACAACGTGCTGGTATCTCGCCCCCTGTGCCTCACTTCCAGACAGATATTTCTCACTCGTTGTTACTGATAATGATTTCAGGTCACTGACTACCAGTTCTGAAAATATGTCCAATGAGTTCCTAGGTAGGATTGGAAAGAAAACTGACT
Source organism: Calotriton arnoldi (assembly GCA_963921515.1). Taxonomy (NCBI): domain Eukaryota; kingdom Metazoa; phylum Chordata; class Amphibia; order Caudata; family Salamandridae; genus Calotriton; species Calotriton arnoldi. The sequence goes on from CAWUFW010006708.1 coordinate 1,007,349, forward strand.
TAGGTTTAAATGGAGTCTCAATACTGCCATAGATGTCAATTCCAAGGGCGTCTGCCGTCTCCCTGGCAGAGGACTATAAGTTCCTTCCTTCATTATCCCTTGCAAGTTGTTCCAGATCAAACAACAGTTCCATGTCTGTGACTGCCAGGTTGGTATCTGGTGCTGTTCTCCTATTTTTGGGCCCATCATCCTTTTTGCCTTTGTTTTGAAACATTTTCTTAAGTTTTAACTTTTTCATGAAGTGGAAAAAATCAATGCGAGTCTGTCCATAGTTGAAGTTAGTTCGAGTACAGAACGACAATCCTAATGAGAGTATGTCTTCTTCCTCACCAGAAAGTTCTAAATCTGATAGGTTAACCACAGTTAGGGCATTTGCTATCCTTGTTATTGGCATTGTCTTGTTTGTTTGGCTTTGGTTCCTGATCTCAGCTCCATGCCTCCTCCTTCTTCTTTTGTGCCTCCTCTGGTAGACTTTCCTCTTCGCTGGGGGCGTGGTTTCGTGTTTAATGTACGTTCTAACCTTAAAAAACGGAGCTCATCTATGACTGTCGGTGGTTCTCGATTGTTTACCCCACCAGCAGACATTCCTGGTCCTTCTTCTGAGTCTGTTTCGACCTCCGAACTGAATTCAGAGCTTGTCTCCTTTAGTGTCTGCCTCCTTTGATTTGGCGCTTGGTTTGCTGCTTGATCGGAAAGTATATATATATATCTGTGTGTGTATATTATATATCCCTGACAACAATCTTAGCAGGAATTCAAAGTGGGATTTCAGAGGTTGAAAGCAGTGATTTTAGTTAAGAATTTATGCCAAACAAGCGCAAAAACATGGCTGATGCGTTTCGGCTTCTGCCTTTTACTAGACCATGGGTAACATTCCCAAAATTCTCCATTCCCCAGTTCTTTTTTCCTTCAAGGATGCAACAGCTAGACCATGCGCTGTCACAACAATCAGCTGCTCATTATGGACACCATTTTTACTCTTTCTCGTTTTTTCAATCCATGTTATTCATACAATGTATTGCTTTTCTTGGCTGTCCATCCAATATATTATAACGTAGAAACGTTGTAATGTTTAATAATACATTGTTCTTCATCAGCATTCTGCCACGGGATTGTGCTAATTCATTAATACAATCCATTCAGTTATCACAATTCTCAAGAATATGCTACTTTGATATGCAACTCCTTGCAATATTTCTCAGTGCGTAATGAAAACAATACGGTAACAGTTCTTTTTTACAGACGGAACTAAGTATTAGTGCAATTGTCTTCAATATTTGCTCTTTCATACGTTCTCCCATCCACACTATTATACACAATGCAGAACAACTCCCAACTGTCCTATTGATCAGTACGATATTTGCTAATGCACTGTTCCTTGTTGCCATTAAAATATAAAAGCGTTATTTCATTCAAAGATTACATTCTATTGCTACACTCCTCGATAGGATATTATTGTCATGTACAAGTCTCTGGAAGTGTTTCTGCTAGATAAGCAGCAATTTACACTAAAGTGACAATGCATCATATGCTTAAACTTCCTGAAGAGCCATCTGTGTTTTCAAAAGAGCTAATGCATGCGTGCAATTTTACTCATATGTTTTCACATCAATAGATGGAGAGGACATAAACCGAGTTATGTATAAATACATAACAGGTAATAAGGTTGAGTTTTGCATAGAGGGGTAACGCTAACGTAATAAACCACAAGGCCAAAGTCCAAGTGACTTGTAAGTGTCACAGAACCCTGACGTGGCAATATAGGACCATTTTACACATTACTCATTATGTAGTTTTTATATTACATGTTTATTTTGTGGAAAAAGTTGTTTTGTTCAAGGTGCAGCTAACATGAGCCCGGATTGGAATTAGAATGTTTGGGTTTTGTTTACCTATAACCACTTTGGTGCAGCTGTCAGCCAATAACCGACGGCCGCACTCCCTCCCCAGTGCATCTGTCGGCTATTGGCTGACACTGGGGAGGGCTATGAAGAACCCTTTCCTTTTTTTGATTTCTGCTCGGGCTGCTCAGGAAGAGCTTCCTGAGCAGCCTGGGCTTCGCTTTTGTGTGTATAATGACAATCCGCGCACAAGGCGCGATTGTCATTACATTTGAAAGTGAAAGTAAAGTGAGTTGAAGGGCTCGTTTCACTTTAGCTGGATCAGTGCTCTAGGGCCATATCTCAGCCCTGAGCACTGATTGTCTTGGGAAATGTATGATTGGAAAGGGTTGAATCTCCCCTTTCCAATGGTTTCCCTGCCCAGTGGATCCCTGCTTGGGGATTGCCACAGGAGAGCAAACCCCAAACTGGGATCTACCCACTAGACACCATAGAATTAGTGGAGCGGTCCCTTAGGCATGGGCTTGTGCTCCCCACCTCACCTAATATTTAAGTCTTTTCTTCCCCCTCGGGGGGCAGTTGGGGTGATTTCAGAAAGCCCACTAGATACCAGGGAAAATATAATAAATAAATATAGGAGTGGGGTCTGCTCACCATGGGCCTGGATATGCCGCACCCCCAAACAGGCCTCAACAGGTTTTCTGCCCCCCCCCCCAGGGGGGTTGGGGTGATCACCCCCAATCTGCCCCCCTGGGGTGGGCAGAAAGCCCAAAGGGGTGGGGGCTGCCCACCATTGGCATAGCCATACACTATACCCCCTCCCCAAAAAGGACTGAGTCTTACTGCCACCCTTGAGGGGTGGCTGGGGGTGATTACCTCCAATCTGCCCCCAAGGCAGGGCCAAAAGCCCACTAGACACCAGGGAGCATTATATAAAAAAACAAAGGGGTGGCGGCTGACCACCATGGGCATAGACATACCCCCACACCAAAAAGGACTCAGTCTTTCTACCCTGGTAGGTGTTGGGGGTGATTACCCCCAATCTGCTCACTCTGGAGGGTGGCAAATAGCCCACTAGATACCAGGGCATATTATAAAAATAAACACAGGTGTTGGGGCTTCTCACCATGGGCATGGCCAAGCCCCCTCCCCACAAAACCTGTGGTGACAGTCTTTCTATCCCCCCGGGGAGTGGATGTTGGTGACCTCCAATCTGACCCTCAGGTGGGGCAGAGAGCCCACTAGAGACAGGGTTATCAAAATAACGTAGGGGTGGGGACTGCCCATCATGAACATGGCCATGCCCCCACCCCAAAAGGGCACAGTCTTTCTTCCCCCTTGTAGGGCAGGTTGGGGCAATTACCTCAATTTGCCCCCCAAGGTGGCAGAAAGTCCACTAGACACCAGGGACTGCATTACTTTGGAGAGGAGAATTCCCTCCCCCCCCCGGGCATGGGCCTTTTCTCTCCCACATCCCATGGGCTAATAGACTTTCTGCCCCCACAGGGGGTGGATAGGGGTATTCATCCCCAATCTTCCCCCCGGGGCAGAAAGCCCACTAAACACCACGTATTTTAAAATGGACCCAAAAGAAGAAAAAGATGGGTGCGGCCTACCCTGGCATTGAGCCATGCCCCCACCCCAAAAGGGGCAATAGTGTCTTACTGTCCCACTGGTGGCAGGTAGGAGGCTTGTCACTTTTGGGGGATGGGGTAGAAACTCCATCTAACACAAGGGATTTTGCCTTTGGGGGAAAATTAAGAGGTGAGGGTGTTGCACTCTAATTTGTCCTATTTGAGGTGGCGTTGTGGCCAGTGCCAGAGTGCAACACTTCCACAACATTCTTTTGCCCCAAAGTCAAAATCCCTGGTGTTAGGTCCCCAGGGGCAAGTTTGGAGCAAATTGAAGGCAAACTCCTACCTGGTCCTTGGTGGGGGGGGGAGAGAAACTGACATTGGCCACACCCCCACCCCAAATGGGACAAACCAGTTTTTCTGAAACCCAGGCCCCCAGAGCCAGACAGGGGTTTGTCTTCAGTTTGCCCCCGAGGGGGACATAAAGGCCGCTACACACCAGGGAATTCAAAATGGTGCCAAAACCAAAAAAAAGAGAGTGCCACCTTCCATTGTATTGAGCCATACCCCTGACCCAGAAGGGGCAATAGTGTCTTTCTGCCCGCTGGGGGCAGGTAGGAGGTTTGTCCCAATTGGGGAGGTTGCCCCAAATATGCCTCCTCAGGGGGTAGAAAGCCCACCTGCCACCAGGGGTTTTGTCTTTGAAGCAAAAGAAAATGGTGTTGGTGTTGCACTCTGACATTGGCCACACCCCACCCAAAAAGGGGCAAACCAGTCTTTTTGCCCCCCAGGAATAGACATGAGGTTGTCCCAATTTGCCCGAGGGGTCCAGAAAGTCAACTGTATGGCAGGAAATATTTTTTTTAATAAAATAATGGGGTGTGTATGGCCCATCCTAACATCCTCACTCCTAAAGCATCAGTCTTTCTGCTCCCCATGTAGACTAAGAAATCCCATCCCAATGGCAGATGACAGGACATTTGATTCCTTTGGGTGTTGTTTTTACTCATGGGCCAGGAGAGTGTGGCAAACTCCCATTATTGTCCCACTTGCAATAGTGAATGCTACACTTTTTGGGCTTGGGTAGGCTACCACCTGGGAAAACCTACCAGACCCAGACAGTACTGAAAACTAGACACACGGGGGAGTCCAGGGAGGTGTTCTTCATGTGGATCCCACAACATTTTCTTACCAACAATGCATGGCAAACTGCAAACTTTGACTAAAACACACACTTTCCTCACATGTCTGTAAGGAATACTTCAAGAATCTGTAGGGAGCCACAAATTTCCTACCAGTTAGAAATCCCCCAAATGTCCCGATAACTAGGCCTGGGTGGTAAATTCCGTTCCGCTCGCGGAATTTGGGTAGTTCCGCGGAGAACGCGAAATTGCCAAAAATTCCGCGATCCGCGGCTTCGCAGAGTTTTTTGCTTGTTTGCGCTTTCAAAATGCGTGTTCACAAGATATTACTCCCCGAGCACGCAAACAGCGTTCGCGAACAGGAAAAAAGCATCGCGAACGGGCGGAACAAGCAATTCCGCGTGTTCGCGAAACTTTTGCGTGCTCGCGGAGATTTTTTACCGTTTCGCGGAGCTTTGCGTAGCGCGACTACGCAAATTCCGCCCACCCCTACCGATAACAGTGGTACCTCACTTGTGTGGGTGGGCCAAGAGACCGTGACACAAAAGGACCTAAAGCGTTATGTGGAGAGATTAGCAATAAAGGTAGCTGTGGGATTTTGGGCTCGGCCGCCACCCATGGAAACCTACCAAACACAGACATGTTTGAAAACTAGACAAACAGGGGGTTCCATGGTAGTGTGCCTTGTGTGGATGTGTGCCATGAGGTTTTCATAACCACAATGTCCTACAAACCTCAAACTTTGCTTGAAATCACACATTTTCCTTACATTTCTGCGATGGGAATTTCCGGAATCCGCAGGAATCTACAAAAATCCTACCACCCAGCGTTACCGCAATTGTGCCGAGAAAAACTCTGAGCCACTTGTCTGGCTGGGACTAGTGCCCGCAACAGGAACGGATGAAACTGAGGTCAATGAGAGTCCCCTCACAAGGGCTCCCATTGACCTTGGTTTGATCCTGTCGTGGGCACTAGTCCAAGCCACACCTGGCGAGTAAGTGGAGTAACGCTGGCTGGTAGGAATTTTGTGGATTCTTGTGGATTCCAAAAGTTTCCATCACAGAAATGTGAGAAAAATGTGTGTTTTCTTACTAAAGTTTGACATTCACAAGGGCTTCTGTGTAAAATTACCTAGTGAAAGCCACACAATTCACGCACCCCTATACTCCCTTGGTTGTCTAGTTTGCAAAAATGTGCAGGTTGGCTAGGTTTTCCTAGGTGCCAGCTGAGATAGGGCCAAAAATTCAGATCTAACTACTTTGCAAAAAAAAGTCAATTTTGAGTGGAAAAATGTGATGTCTTCATGTTGTGTTTTAGGCCATTTCCTGTCACGGGTGCTAGGCCTACCCACACAAGTGAAGTACCATTTTTATCGGGAGACTTGGAAGAATGCTGGGTAGAAGGACATATGTGGCTCCATTCAGATAAGAGGAAAATATGTTTTTTAGTCTAAGTTTGAGATTTGCAAGGAATTCTAGGTAAAAGAAACTGGTGCGAGCCATGCAAGTCACCCCACCCTGGACTTCCCTAGGTATCCTGTTTAAAAAAATGTGCAGGTTTGCTAGGTTTCACTAGATGCCGACTGAGCTGGGGCCCATAATCCACAGCTACCCACTTTGGAAAAAAAGGTCAGATTTGAGTAGAGAAATGTGATCTATCCATGTTGTGTTTTGGGTTCTTTCCTGTCAAGGTCACTAGGCCTGCCCACACAAGTGAGGTACCATTTTTATCAGGAGACTTAAGGGAATGCTGGGTGGAAGGAAGTTTGTGGCTCCCCACATATTCCAGAACTTTTCATCACAGAAATGTGAGGAAAATGTGTTTTTTTTAAGTCAATGTTTGAGGTTTGCAAGGGATTCTGGGTAAAAACAAACCTGGTGAGTCACCCCACCTTGGACTCCACCAGGAATCTAGCTTTCAAAATGTGCAAGTTTTATAGGGTTCCCTAGGTGCCCACTGAGCTAGGGCCCAAAATTCACAACTACCACTGTTGTGTTTTCGACGGGCACTAGGCCTACCCACACAAGTGAGGTACCATTTGTATCAGGAGACTTGGGGGAATGCTGGGTGGAAGGAAGTTTGTGACTACCCACATATTCCAGAACTTTCCATCACAGAAAGGTAAGTAAAATGTGTTTTTTAGTCAAAGTTTGAGGTTTGCAAGGGATTCTGGTAACATAAAAACCTGGTGAGAGCCACACAAGTCACCCTACCCTGGATTACCCTAGGTGTCTAGTTTTCAAAAATGTGCAGGTTTGCTAGGTTTCCCTAGGTACCGGCTGAGCTAGGGCCCAAAATCCAGAGCTGGCCACAAAAAAAGGCCAGTTTTGAAAGGAAAAATTTGATGTTTCTCTGACTCCCCCCAGGCATCTAGCTTTCAAAATGTGCACATTTTTATAGGGTTCCCTGAGCTGAGCTAGGGCCCAAAATCCACAACTACGACTGTTGTGTTTTCAGCGGGCACTAGGCCTACCCACACAAGTTAGGTTTCATTTGTATCAGGAGACTTGGGGGAATGTGGGTGGAAGGAAGTTTGTGGCTTCCTGGAGATTCCAGAACTTTCCATCACAGAAATGAGTGGAACATATGTATTTGTTAGTCACAGTTTGAGATTTGCAAGAGATTCTGGGTATAAAAACATGGTGAGATCCATGCAAATCACCCCACTCTGGATTCCCCCAGGTGTTTAGTTTTCAAAAATATTCTAGTTTGCAGGGTTCCTCAGCTGCCCGCTGAGCTAGGGGCCCAAAATCCACAATTACCCACTTTGCAAACAAAGGGTCAGTTTTTAGTGGAAAAATGTGATGTATCCATGTTGTGTTTTGGGCCATTTCTTGTTGTAGGCACTAGGCCTACCTACACAGGTGAGGTACCATTTTTATTGGGAGACTGGGGGAATGCTGAGTGAAAGGTAGTTTGTTTTTTTGTCAAAGTTTGAGGTTTACAAGGGATTCTGGGCTAAAAAAACCTGGGAGGAGCCACATACGTCGCCCCACCCTGGATACCCCAGGAGTCCAGTTTTCATGTTTCGCTCTACGGAGGCACAGACGATATGTAACCTACCGAAGCACGAGGAAAGACCACATATTCCAGAACCCAGGCTGGACACATGTACATCGCCTCAAAGTGACTGAGGACTGAGCAGCCAGTCGGGACTATCTGCTTCAACCCGAGCCGGTATATACATAGGAACCAACCAGAACTAAGAGACAAATATGAGATATCAGTGACTTATACCAGAGGTCACTTTTTTTAGGAAACTCTGAGCTGTAATTTTAAACTGGATACTCCCGTTGGGAAGCTCTTTTTTGCCAGATCGGAAGTTCATCTATAAGAGGACCAGATACAGCCGAAGTGAAAGCCACACAACCCTTGAGACTTACACCACACCAGAGGCTCAGGCAACATGTGTTTTTGAGCGACGCCCCCACTTTTTAACACTCCGGCTTGAGTGTTACACTGCAGCTCCACAGGATCAGTGCTAGCAGATCCCCATCCTTCCACTCATATAAATCTATGATTTATTGGTCCTGATGAAGATGGAGTTCATCAGTTATTTCCATTGAAACGTACGTCGACCGGAGAGTGTGACATCCCAGCTACCAGCACAGCCACTGAGGGTTGATGTTTCACCCCTTTTGATTTCATCTGTGCATGCAGTGTTGTACTGGGGTGTGTATGAGTGTGTGTAGTATGTGTCAGTGATACGATTGACGAGTACGTGAATGAGGTGTGAGTATGGGGTTGCTTTTTGCTTGTTTTTTGATAAGAGTGGATTTTAGTCCTTTAGGATGATATATTATTTGTTTATTGGATTTATATTTAATGCACTGATAATGTTTATCAAATGATAGTATAAAACTAATCATGTATGTATAATGTCTTGCCAGTGAGGAGCATTGCCTTAAATTATGTATTGCAATGAAAAAATGGTTTCTCCTGATTTAAATTAAATGATAAAAGAAAAATAAATGAATTTTGAAATATAAGCAATGTTTGAAGACATGTTATGTAACAGCAGATGACCCACTGCATTGCTAAATGGTAGCTAGTAGCAAAGAAATATAGGTCAAGTGGGAGACTCTCTATGATTTAATTGTTTATTCCCCCTCACTCCCAGACCTGTTCATTTATCCTTTTCTGGGGGGCGCCTTTCTCATTTAGACATGTTTCCCTAGGTGCCCACTGAACTAGAGCCCAAAATCCACAGCTGTACCCCTTTGCAAAAAAAGGTTTAGTGTCAATGTTGCATTTTGGGCCGTTTCTTGTCGTGGGCACTAGGCCTACACGCACAAGTGAGGTACCATTTTTATCGGTAGACGTGATGTGGGAGCATACAATAGTAGAACATTTGTTATTACCAATTGGATTTTGCTGCATTTCTGCCTTTCAAATGTAAGCCAGTGTGTAAGAAAGAAGACATTTTGAAAAATACCCTCTAAATGATATGCTAGTACGGGTACCCACACATTCAGAGTCTACAAATAACCACTGCTCCTGAACTCCATATCTTGCGCCCATTTCAGAAATACATGTTTCCTTCATACTCATTTTTCACTCTACATATTTCACTATATGATTGGTCTATGCTCCGTACACAATGAAAAACCATTGTATCGTGCAGTTCAGTTATTGGCTCTGGGTACCTTGGGTTCTCAGAGAACCTACAAATGCTATATATTTCTGCAACCAGAAGGGTCTAGCAGACATTATTGTATATTGCTATTCTAAATTGGCCATTGTGACAAACAGTTGTTGATCAAAACGTTGTCACAAATGACTGTTTTTCCCTGCTCCTTTTCAATATTTCTTTACTTCAACTGTTAGTTTCTTTCGGAAAACCTTGAGGGTTCTACACATATGACCCCTTGCTCAATTTGGAATGTTGTCTTCTTTTCAGAAATCCATATCTTTCCTGTGTCAGCCATGGGTTTCACACTGGTTTCCTTCACAAACTGGAAGTAAGTTGAGAGCACAAAAAATAAGAAAAATAGGTTATCTCTTTGAAAAATGCCAAAACTGTGGTAAAAATATTGTTTTCTACTCAGCTCTGCAAAAAAGCTGGGAAGATGGTGACTTTAGCACAGCAAACCGTTCAGTGATGCAATTTTTTGGAAAAAACCAAACACTTTTATACAGAGCACTTTTTAGCTTTATTTTACCTATTTTCTCGGTCCCCTCCAGGGGAATTCACAAACCCTGGCTATCTTTAGAATCCCCAGTATGTTGGAAAAGAGGACGCAAATTTGGTATGGATACCTTATGTGGAAAAAATATTCTGCAGCCCAAAGCGTGAACTACCCCAAATAGCCAAAAAAGGGCTCAGTACTAGCGGGGGGAGGGGAGGGAGGGTGATGCCCAGCAGTTAAGGGGTTAATGAATAAATTGTTGATAAAACAATGGACAGTGATGAGCAACGGTGCTAATCTGTATCCGCAGTGTTTGCTACATAACTATGTACTACCTGCATTTGTCACATGTTTTGCATAATATGCAGATTTCACACAGAAATTTCTAGTTCCAATAGATGGAAATAATGCTGCCAGAAAATGTGGCATATAATTTTCATTTTTACCAGTTTATGCAGATGACCTTGCTCACAATTTGATCCTCCATGCTGCATTATCCTAGTAGTTCAGACATTGGTAAAGTTCTGAAGAGTGGTACGGGAGATGTGATTATGTGATGATGAAATCCATATTTCACAGGCAGCAATGGAATATTTTCCATATTTCATGGTTGCCTTTGAATTTTGAGTTTTAAAACAACTGGATGTTATGAAATAAAAGTACCCAAAGTTGTACTCTATATGCAAAATCGAAGGCAAGGCTTTTCTTCACTTGCCAAAAACAGACGAATTTCAGGAGTGTCAATACCTGAATGAAGCCAATTAAATATATTAGTAAAATAAAGCAGCAGAGGGTTACAGATTTTTGTAAGAAAAGTTGGCTGGCTATAAAGAAACATTTATTTACATGCTGTTGTTCGAAACGGTCCTTTTGCATGGCTATCCCCAAACATTTTGCTTCTTCCTCCTATTTTTTCTGACTAGTTTTTGTTGGCTTTAGGACTCTGGGCACTCTACCACTGCTAATCAGTGCTAAAGTGCATATGCTCTCTGTGTAAATTGTGAACATAATTGGTTATCCATGATTGACATATTTGATTTACTTGGAAGCCCCTAGTAAAGTGCACTGAGTGTGCCAGGGCCTCTAAATCAAATACTACTAGTGGGCCTGCAGCACTGATTGTGCCACCCACATGAGTATCCCTGAAAAGGTATCTCAGACCTGCCACTGCAGTGTCTGTGCGTAGTTTTAAACTGTCATGTCGACATGGCAAGTGCACCCACTTGCCAGGCCCTAACCTTCCCTTTTCTTACATGTAAGGCACCCCTCAGGTAGGCCCAAGGTACCCCCTTGGGCAGGGTGCAGTGTATGTGACAGGTAGGACATGTACTGGTGTTTGTGACATGTGCTGATAGTGAAATACTGCCAATTTCGTTTTTCACTATTGAAAGGCTATCTGCTATCTGTCCCATAGGATAGAATGGAAGATAATTTGTAACATCTTACAAATATAACTTCCCATTGGGACAAGATAGAAGAATAAAGTTTAGGCTCTCTGAACTCAGGATTTAATAACACAGCTTTTAGTAAAGATGTTTTTAAATTGTGCATTTGAAAATGCCACTTTTAGTAAGTTATTAACAACAATAGGGGTTAAGCCCAAAGGACCGGGGCCAGGTAGGGCTATTCAAAATTCAAAACACAACATGAACACCTGGCTCCGTACTAACCTACACTCCTACTATTTATGGAGAAACGGGCAGACTATTCTTTTATCTGTCCAAGTAGAATTTTTATTAAATAGTCTTTAAATTGATTCAACACAATTTTTTCAAAAGACTGAAAAAGAAACACATATTTCTCAAATTGACACAGAAACCTTCACATATAAATAACACAATGCACAATCAAAAACAATTTGGACATACACCAAAGTGAGGATTATTTGCAACAAATTACAACAAGCGACAAAATCACTAAATGAAAACAAACGTAAATCAAATACAAAAAACATTTAAAGCTTGCATCATCTGTGAAAAAAACACAACGGTGATTGCGAAAAATGTCCAATTCTATGGACTAAACTTATTGTTTCAGCAAGAACATCACAAAAGTGTTGAAAATAATGAATTAATCTTTAATACATCCGACACTCAACACATTTAGATTTAACTAAATGCCTCTCAAAATGCCTCTTGAAAATGCCAACGCGTTTCAAGACCCAGGCTGGATAGTACTGGGACTCTCGTCAGGGCTTCAAACAAATGATCGGGATATTCTGATTCTTGAAGTAGGAGCAGCCGCTCCAGTTCGTTGATTCCACGCGTTTTTATCTATATGTCAGTTGACTCGTTCTACTGTAGTTTTAAAGCACCACGTGCACACTTTAAACTGTGTATAATCCTTGCGCAAAGGCTGCAGAGCATGGACAGGAACTATTCGGATTGGGACTCACAATTTTTAAATGAGTTCGTCCGATATTAGACTCTGCAAAAGCCAGGCTTTTCTTCTGCTGAAATGCGAGCGTGCTCGCATTCACTGGAATTGATTTTGTATCGACTTCATTAAACAAACTGGATTAACTCTCACCCGGCATCTCTCACGGATTGAATGTCTGGTTTTGGAGTGATAGGCTGGAGATGTGCATTCCCTGTAGACAGCCACTCGGTGGGGGGGGTTTGAGGTGTGCCTGGCCCTTCCTGGATGACTCAGAGCTGAGCTGAATAGGCCTTGGCTTCATTTAGAGTAGTGGGAGGAGTTTTCCTTGCATCTGAATAGGGTCTGTCTCCCTTGCACAATGCTGTCTCCACCCCCTGTGGTCATTCTGCGCCAATGAGGATAGAACTGGTTTGAACTGGGCTCAGAGACCATTGCACAAAGAAGAACAAAGACAAAATGTGGTATAAGTAGTGAACCTTAAACCCCAGAACTTTAGGTCACTTCTGGACTCAAGAGGAACCTTTGCCAAGGAGAAGAGCTGGAGAGCTGTGAGGAGGAGTACTGCCCCTTTTTTGCTGTATGGGGTTGGCCTGCAGTTGCTGTTTCTGCCAAGGAAAGGACAAAGACTGGAACTTTGCTGAGAAACCTGCTTGAAGAAGAATCTCCAAGAACCTGTGTGTGCCGGCCTCCTGTTCTGAAGTCTCAGTGACACAAAGACGTCACCCCCAGCTCCCCTGAACTCTATTGCTGAGAGTTCTGACCTGCCAGGAGGTGCCTGTTCCAGTTTTGGGCCTTTGGAGGTTGTTCCTGCTGTTGGGAGCTGGAAGAAACCTAAGAGAAGCAAGAAAATCAAATTCCGACGCCGTCAGCACCACCGCCGTGATGCCACAACCTGCACCGAGGCCAGGGGCAGTGCTCGTTAAGTGCATGATGCACCGCCTGGCCTGCACCGCAGCTCTGACGGCCTTCGACGCCTGCTGACGCCTACAGTTATCGGCATTCCCGACGCCAGCGCTCGCACCGACTCCGTCACCGCCAGCGCCTGCATTCAGTTATCGCGGCACCGATAACCGCCGAGGGTGACTCTACAAACTCGCCGACTTTGCATCTTCTCACCGCCGATGCAGCCGACTACCTCTGTCCTGGATTCGACACATCGCCTCCCCGTGGATACGACACCTCACCTCCCCCGTGGCAGCCAGGGAGCCGTCCTCGACCTCAGCACCGACGCCTCACTTCCACGACGCCGTGCATCATCATAGACTTTGTTTCCAAAGGTACTGTTTGTTTGAGGGTCCCTGTGACTCGTGCCCGACGCCGCGCGGTAGGCACAGTACTTTGGTTTTATTGCTATCACGATGCCGTAATAGCCCCAGGTGGAGCTATTTGGTTTCTACAAGTTTTATTTTTGCAATAATTGTTTTGAAGTTTTATTTTACTACTTGTATGTTGGATTTTTGTCGTTTTTGGTCTTTTTGAGTTTAGATAAAGATACATTATTTTTCTAAACTGGTGTGGTGTTCATTTGTGGTGTTATCACTGTAATACTGTGTGTTTTGAGTACAAATACTTTACACACTGCCTTTTGGATAAGCCTGTCTGCTCGTGCCATGCTACCAAGGGGGTGAGCAGGGGTTATCTAAAGTGTGTATCCCCCTTACCCAGACTAGAAGCAAGGGTACCTACCTGGACAAAGGTGCATACCTCTGCCAACTAGAGATCCCCAGTTCTAACATTGGGGGTCAGCGGTGAGGATTTGAACTTGCATTTGTACTTGACCACAGTGATTGGTGTACATCACTATTTTATTGCAGACCACTACGCAACCACATACCGTGTTTTTGGTTCTAGTATTGATAGACCCTTGAAGTATCCACGCACCATGTCTCTAAATGGTAAACCAGCGAATGAAGTTGCAGAATTGGAGTTTGACATTGAAAGGTTGCATGCCTACAAAGTAGATCAGCTCTGACAATTTAGCAAAAGCCTTGGATGCCCCATGAGGAGCACCTCTAGGAAAGGGGAGCTGCAGAAGGCCTTGAATGCCTGGTGGGAGGCCAGAGAAGCTGGGGAGACAGAGGATGCAGAGGTGGATGTAGTTGTGCCAGGACGCAGCTTCAGATCCCAGGATTTGCCTGTAGGGAGAGTGCCCTCCAGGTCTGGCATCAGTGTGTCTTCCAGGAATTTGTCTCCAGAGGAGATGGAGGAAAGGCAGAGGACCAGAGATCATGAGTTGGAGGTTATGAGACTCCAGAAAAAGGCAGAGGAGAGTAAGAAGACTTATGCCTTGGAAGAGCATAAATTGATTTTGGCACATGACATGAGAATGAGAGAGCTTGATGAGGAGCTCCAGAGGGCTGAGACCAAAAGGGCCTTAGCCTAAGAAAAGGAAATTTGTGTTGCTCAGGAAGGGAGCTTGGCTGGACTGGAGGTGGAGTCCAGCTCAAATGGTGGCAGCAAAAATGTTATGTTTAGTGCTGAGGGAGAAGTACACACACCCAGAGGTGTGGCACCTGACTTGAAGAAGGGGGGTTAACATACACCAAGAGGTTCAGGTTTATGAGGTACCTCCAGTAGTGCGCAGTGTCCCTGAGGTGGATTGGAGAACTGGCACATGGGATCCTATTCCACGAGGTGGGACGGACACTCTACTGACTCCAGATGAGAGGTGCAGGGAGAGGGGTTCCCCCATGGTAGAAGTCCTGGCACATATGTGTGGAGACACCAAGAAGAGTGTGGGTTGAGTAACAGAAACAGTCGGACACTGTTTTGTCAGTCTCAGGAGGGTGATGTGAGGTACGTGTGTGAGGCACTGGATGGTGAGGTGAAGAGTAGCTTGGTTAACACTTGTGTGGGGCTGTGTGATTCAATTGTCGGAGAGCATATTTTAAGTCCCTGTTTTTCAGAGCCATGCCAACACCGTGTGGAGTGAGAGTTCTCTGACCCCAGGGAGCTTGCACCGGAGGCAGACCTTTTGGTGGATTCCAGAGGGTCTGAGGAAGTCTTTGGGAGTGATCCTGAAGGGTGTGGCTCAGGTTGTCCCCAACCAGGTGAGGTAGGGGAGGTTTGGAGTAACCCAGATAGGTCCCAGTGTAGTTGGATGGGTGAGGAGTCCCATGTCCTGTCTCTGAGTAGACTGAGTCCCAAGTTGTCCAAGACCCAGTCCCAGAGCCTGGTTGGTTCCATGATAGAACACCAGGAGGAAGGCCTAGTCTGTACCAGGAGACCAGCCCCCAAGGAGGATCCCAAGGCGTCAGGTGAGCTGGGGAGTTCTACTGTAAAATGCGTTCCACCAGCTCTAGTGTCTGGCAGCACCTCTCCAGTTGGGAGAGTGCATGAGTCCAGAGAAAAGGGTGAGGAGGGGATGCAGTCCCCAGTGCAAGGACCAGTGGGTCAGGGGTTGCCAGCTCTGAGGTCAGAGCACCCCCGGACTGAGCCTGGTGAGGCCACTTCTGGCCTGGGAGGTCTTCATGCTCTGTCAGGTGGACGGGAAACTGGATATCTGCACCAGGCAGACTCTTGCACAGCTCACAAGGAGTGTGTTTCCCTTGGGGGAGGGGGTTGGTGTACTCCCCCGGAAGTCTGGATTTCCAGGCACAGGTCCAGCCTAAGGGTACAGACCCTGGATTGGAGGGCCAGGTTCAGTGTGTACCCCTGACCTGGAGGAAGGGGCGACTGCTAGGTTTGTCTTCTGGGGGTACCACTCCAGGTGGGATGGTGCAGAGCCCAAGGAGGGGGTGCAGGGAGAGGGTAGCCTTACCCCTGACCCTTGTCCAGCCTAAGGGTACAGACCCTCAGCTGGTGTACCTGTTGAAGGATAGCACCCCTGAACTGGTGGGAGAATTGTGTGGGACACCTGCCCCAGGTGCCCTGAAAAGTAGGAAGTCTGGGGATACCCCTCCAGGTGGGAGGGTGCAGAGCCCCAGGGAGGAATACTGAGTGGGGATGCCCATCCCAGTCTTCTGTCCAGCCGCAGGGTACGGACTCTGGGCTGGTGGGCCAGTGTCAGGATGCCATACCTGGCTGGGCAGGGGAGAGAGTGGACAAAGGGTGCCAGGCACCTGGGGCTACCGCCCCCCACTTTCTGACGCAACAGACGTTAGAGAGCCCTGAGAGGCATGAGGCCTGGCTCTCATCACTGACAGTTGTCAATGGCCACAGTGGCTTGCTGTCCTGGTGGACAGAGTTGCCCCTGGTAGGGGGACAGGAGTCACACCCCGGGGGTGGACTGGGCCTCACCGCTGTGTTGGCCATGTGGGTACTGTCTGCCTGTTGGGGCACTTCGGTGAGCAAAGTAAGTTTAGGCGCTGCATGGATGGGGTCCACAGGTGAGGAGAAGGGTTCCCCATGGGTCAATTTAGTGGGCCCTGAGAGTATGGATAGATGGGTCCAACTGGGTTCAGGGAGGGGTACAACGGGAATAGACCACTGCTGTTGCGGGCCAGGTTCCATGTTCTATCGCCCCAAGCAGGAAATCCCATTGTGGTATTGATTGGTCTACCCTGCCTTTAGGCTGGAAGGGGGTTGTGTTGGAAATGGCCCTTTTGCAGGGTTATCCCCAAACGTTTTGCTTCTTCCTCCTATTTTTTCTGACCTGTTTTTGTTGGCTTTAGGACTCTGGGTACTTTCCCGCTGCTAATCAGTGCTAAGTGCATATGCTCTCTGTGTAAATTGTGAACATAATTGGTTATCCATGATTGCCATATTTGATTTACTGGTAAGCCTCTAGTAAAGTGAACTGAGTGTGCCAGGGCCTGTAACTCACATACTACTAGTTGGCCTGCAGCACTGATTGTGCCATCCACATGAGTAGCCCTGAAAAGGTATCTCATACCTGCCACTGCAGTGTCTGTGCGCAGTTTTAAACTGCCATGTCGACCTGGCAAGTGCACCCACTTGCCAGGCCCTAACCTTCCCTTTTCTTACATTTAAGACACCCCTCAGGTAGGCCCAAGGTACCCCCATGGGCAGCGTGCAGTGTATGTGAAAGGTAGGACATGTACTGGTTTGTGTGACATGTCTTGATAGTGAAATACTGCCAATTTTGTTTTTCACTATTGAAAGGCTATCTGTCCCATAGGATAGAATGGGAGATACTTTGTAACATCTTACAAGTATAACTTCTCACTGGGACAAGATAGAAGAATAAAGTTTAGGCTCTCTGAACTCAGGATTTAATAACACATCTTTTAGTAAATATGTTTTTTAAATAGTGCGTTTGAAAATGCCACTGTGTGCCTCTGCCTGTTTGTGGATTGACTGTCTGGTTTTGGAGTGACAGGGGCTGGGGATGTGCATTCACTGTAGACAGCCACTTTGGGGGGCTAACCCCAGAACGTTAGATCACTTCTGGACTGAAGAGGAACCTTTGCTAAGGAGGAGAGCTGGATAGCTGTGAGGAGGAGCACTGCCCCTTTTGCTGTGTGGGGTTGGCCTGCAGTTGCTGTTTCTGCCAAGGAAAGGACAAAGACTGGAACTTTGCTGAGAAACCTGCTTGAAGAAGACTCTCCAAGAGCCTGTGTGTGCTGCCCTCCTGTTCTGAAGTCTCAGGGACACAAAGAAGTCACCCCCACCTCCCCTGAACTCTATTGCTGACGCAACCAACTTCCCCTGTCCTGGATTCGACATGTTGCCTCCTCACTGACACGATGCCCCGCCTTCCCTGTGACAGCCAGGGAGCCGTCCTCGACCTCGGCACCGACTCCTCACCTCCACGACGCTGTGCATCATCATAGACTTTGTTTCCAAAGGTACTGTTTGTTTGGGGGGACTCTGTGACTCCGTGTCCGACGCTGCGCACCTCGCGGTTGGTGCTGTACTTTGGATTTATTGCTGTCATGACATCGTAATAGCCCCAGGTGGAGCTATTTGATTTCTCCAAGTTTAATTTTTGCAATAACCGTTTCGAGGTGCTAATTTACTACCTGTATGTTGGATTTATGCCGTTTTTGGTCTTGTTCAGTTTAGATAAAGATACTTTATTTTTCTAAACTGGTGTGGTGTCCATTTGTGGTGTTCTCACTGTATTACTGTGTGTTTTGAGTACAAATAGTTTACACTTTTCCTTTGGGATAAGCCTGTCTGCTCGTGCCAAGCTACCAAGGGGGTGAGCAAGGGTTATCTAAAGTGTGACTAGAAGCAAGGGTCTCCCAGTTCTAACAGCTGTGCTTTCAGTTCAGAAGAAAATCAGATTTTACATATACATTCCGAGGGCCTCCATTTAATATTTTTTGTGTTTCAAAAATGCATTAGGGAGAGAATATTGCAGTGCCTGTGATTCTTGTCCTTGCTCTAAGTTAGAGCGACTCTCTATGGAACAGGAGTCGAGCATGAACCACACTTTTGGTGCGAGATAGGTTTGAGCCCGTATGAAGAATCCTGAGCCCAGAAAGCCACCTGAAAGGAATAACACACAATTTTCTTACAAACATGTAATTGATTTGCTGGCAAGATGGCTTAATGTGGTGATCACTTACTGCTGACACCTGCGTGTGGCTTGCAAGTAACACGCTTTAGCCCGCTGGTGCCCACACCCAGCTGTTCATTGTTCTGATGGGATAATATAAGTAGACTTAAATTAGGTAATAGTAAAACCTGTTGTTTACAGTACCTAGAAGCAGACAAATGGTGGTATCAAGCTCTATAAAAAAATAAAATCCTTTGTCCATTTGGAGAAAAAAAATATTCCTGGTTATTCTGCCAGTCACTGACATATTTCATGGGTTTTATTTTCTTAACCACCTATCAAATCTATTAATTTTGAGTCTAAACATTTGTACAATTATCCTCTAAAATTAATTGTGTGGTGCCATCTCTAAAATGTATTTCTTCGAGGGAACCATCTCCATCCCTCTACTGGAGAGGGTCAGGATTGCGTGTTGTGTTCGCCCACATTGCTGGATTCAATATGGGGATGGGATTGTAGCATTTTAATGGAGTGCATTTAGCTCACCACCCACCTCAACTTACACCAGTGATGTTTCATATGATGTGAAACTCTTTATTCTGTGTAATAAGGTCTGAATTGTAATCTCCTGTTGCATTTTGAGTCAAGGATGGGTTGATTTATGAAACACACCTCGTAACTTGCCAGTTCTTCACTGTTTACTGGTCATTGTTCAGGGATTTACTAAAACTTGATCTAAAAGATGACTCAAACTTTGTTGAAGAATAAGTAGTCAAATACAAAATACCACTGATATATTGTACTTGGGGCCATATTTATGAAATGTGTGGTGCAGGGCAGCGCACCGAGACACCTTGCTGTGCTGCCCTGCATCACAGAGAAAGGGCAGGAATGTGCCGTATTTATCCAATATGATACCAAAGGGGATGATGGACGGAGCGTTAGAGCAAATCAAACACTCACCCCCAGCCAACTGATCTGGGTTTATTTCATCATCATTCTTTAGCTCACTCCACCACCCCAGTTCAGACATGGCCATATGCAAATCAGTCTGACCCTGTGCCTCATGGGAACAGTCCAGCCCGAACTGCCAAGCCATGTCTTCCCTAGACCGGAAACAAGCATCCTGGGACCGGTTTCGGGTTCAAAACCCTCATCAGCCAGGCTATCTTGAATCCAGTGGCAAAGTGAGCAAGGGACCCACGTCTGGGCATACCCTGCCAACTTAGGGCGAACAAAGCGATACCAAAGGGGATGATGGACGGAGCGTTAGAGCAAATCAAACACTCACCCCCAGCCAACTGATCTGGGTTTAATCCATCATCATTCTTTAGCTCACTCCACCACTCCCAGTTCAGACATGGCCATATGCAAATCAGTCTGACCCTGTGCCTCATGGGAACAGTCCAGCCCGAACTGCCAAGGCATGTCTTCCCTGGACCGGAAACAAGCATCCTGGGACCGGTTTCGGGTTCAAAACCCTCATCAGCCAGGCTATCTTGAATCCAGTGGCAAAGTGAGCAAGGGACCCACATCTGGGCATACCCTGCCAACTTAGGGCGAACAAAGCGATACCAAAGGGGATGATGGACGGAGCGTTAGAGCAAATCAAACACTCACCCCCAGCCAACTGATCTGGGTTTAATCCATCATCATTCTTTAGCTCACTCCACCACCCCAGTTCAGACATGGCCATATGCAAATCAGTCTGACCCTGTGCCTCATGGGAACAGTCCAGCCCGAACTGCCAAGCCATGTCTTCCCTGGACCGGAAACAAGCATCCTGGGACCGGTTTCGGGTTCAAAACCCTTATCAGCCAGGCTATCTGGAATCCAGTGGCAAAGTGAGCAAGGGACCCACGTCTGGGCATACCCTGCCAACTTAGGGCGAACAAAGCGATACCAAAGGGGATGATGGACGGAGCGTTAGAGCAAATCAAACACTCACCCCCAGCCAACTGATCTGGGTTTAATCCATCATCATTCTTTAGCTCACTCCACCACCCCAGTTCAGACATGGCCATATGCAAATCAGTCTGACCCTGTGCCTCATGGGAACAGTCCAGCCCGAACGTATTTATCCAATATGGCGCATTCCTGTCCTTCCCCCTGTGCTAGCGCCATTTTGGCAGCCTATCGCCAACGCAGGCACCCTTGCACCATGGTGCAATGGTGCCTGTGTTGTAGGCAGGATTGGTTTTGTGCAGGAAGGGGCACCTTCCTGCACAAAAACAATCCTGACAGGCTGTTTCCTCTTTCTATGTTGTTGTAGAATACAGCACACATAGAAAGAGGAAAAAACACTGAGAAATAAAGATATTTTTCCTTGTTACACCTCTCCTAGGGAGGCGCATCTTTTTGGCGCATTCCCAGGTTTACAAGTCCTTGTACATCTGGGAATGCGTCAAAAACTATGGGAGTTCCGTGGAAACACCCACCGTAATGACCATGGAACGCCTCCCTTGTGCAGAGTAAGGCAACGCAGCAATTTGCGCTGCCTTGACTTACTCCAGATTTTTGAAGCCATTCAAAGTCATGCAAAGTGGCTTTGCTTGGCTTCATAAATCCGGCTTAGAGGTTTGCGTCGCGCATGTACTAATTTGCATGGTGCAAGCATGACGCAAAGCTCTCATAAATATGCCCCTTAATTTACAAACAAGCAAATTATTTTCCTGTTATAACTTTTCACAACTGTTATATGTCAGAAATGTTACAATGAGGATTCCATCTGAAGATGGTCAGCATAGAGGAAAAAAGAAAGGCGTGAGATGAAAACCATTCACTCCCCTCAAAGTTAGAGAGGCAGAAAAGTGGTGATGTATGGTGGCCACGTCATGAAGAATGGTGGTATCATGTATGAACCGATTCAGTGTAAGTCGGCCTAATCTGCCACTACCTAATCCATTATTGTAAGAAATTCAGTTATTAGTTGAGAGGGGTGGAAGTCCACCTCAAATATCAATTATAAACCTTGTCAGGGTGAACCAGAGAGGTCACTATATAAACCTGTGCTTAACACTCCGGTAGCTTAGCACAAAAGTGGTAAGGCTTAACTTAGAGGCAATGTGTAAAGTATGTATGCAGCACTCAAACAATAATAAAGTGAGAACACAACACAAGAAAAAGTGAGTGTTAATAAATAAGATGATACCAAAAGAACAAAAATCCAATCAGTAGAACAGGAGTAATGAATTTGTGACACTTTAAATAAAAATAGCGCTAAGAAGCATAGAGCACCAATCGTAATTATCTAGTCACACTGGACCGGATCAAAGTCAAAAGTTCAGGCTAACTGCAATGGAGTGCGGGTCGGATATAGGATCAGGTTCATCCCGGTGGAAAATGTACCTTCTAACTTAGTCCAGTTCCACGAGAGGCACCTCAGTCAGAGCAACCCATTGGCAGTGTGGTCATTGTCAGCACTTAGAGTTGGCTGCTGGTTAGAGCTTTGTGTTGGCTGGAAACCCAGGGCAGTTGACGCATAGAGCACTGTGCAGGTGAAGTTTGCAGTTTGTAGCCAGGAAGGTCGTATTAGCAGTCAGATGCAAGTCCCGCTTTGTCCTTGGTAAAGTCCGAAGACCAGGGATAGTTCTTTTTTGAAACAAAGAGCCCAGAAGGTCCGGAGTTTCAGCTGGAGTCCATTTCATTCAACTTGCAGGTTGGAGGAGTACACTCTGGCAATAGCCAAGGGTCCAGGACTTGGGAAGGCACCTCTTGGGGATTGGGACTCATTCTAGCAAAGGTCAGCAGAAGGGACCAGGCAGGTCCAGTTGCTGCTAGTAAGCTGGACAGTTGCAGAGAATGCCTCTGGAAGCTTATTGTGTCCCTGTATCTCATACAAGGTCAGGCAACTGATGCTTGGAGTCACTACTGGGATCCTGGGTTCAAGGCAAGCAGGTCCAGTCTTCCTTCTTCAGGCAGCAGGGCAGTCCTTCTTCTGAATCTTCTCAGGTACTGAAGTGTTCTGATGAGAGGTTCTAAGGGTGTCATTTGTATATCCAGTGCCCCCATGTGTGTCACCCTTTTCTGTATAACCCTAACTGGTTCTGGTCAGTTCTTCCCTCTTACCTGGGTTTGGCCACTCTCAGTCTAGGGTAACAAATGGCAGGCAGGCCCATGTGTGAGTTGCATTTGCCAGTTACAGGGCAAGCATCTTCAGAAGTCAGGATGGGTTGGGCATAGACCTCAGGCTACCATTTGAAGCTCAGGAAGGGCTGAGTACAACCTCCCAGTCCATTCTGCTCAGGGGCGGAACACCCTTTCCCAGGCCCAAGGCCCTTTTGTCCCATGTCTGGAAGGAATATACATCACTCCACAGGAGAGCCATTTACAGTCACGTGACCCTGGATACTGGCAGAAAGGCACATTTGGCCCAGGCATGAAAATGGTAACTTTCTAAAAGTAGCATTTTCAGAATGGTAATTTAAAATCAGTCATAACCATTAAAGAGGATTTTAAATTACAATTCAAATGAGTGGAAGAAGCGTTTCTCTATCTGTTCCCAAACTAAAGTTATCATTCATTGAATGTAATAAGGTAGCCCAGTGTTAATGTATGGGAGTGCTAGCCTTGCTACAGTGAAGAAC
Organism: Calotriton arnoldi; assembly: GCA_963921515.1. NCBI lineage: Eukaryota > Metazoa > Chordata > Amphibia > Caudata > Salamandridae > Calotriton > Calotriton arnoldi. The sequence goes on from CAWUFW010006708.1 coordinate 1,030,406, forward strand.
AACTTTAGGAGTTTTTCAGTGCCAGGACATGTTAAACTTAAGTACACATGTCCTGCTTTTTAATTTCTATGCAACATGCCCTAGGAGCCTTTAGGGCTTACCTAAGTGGTGACTTAGAAGTATTAAAAGTTAAGGTTTAGAAATGTCAAAAGGTTTATTTTGCCAGGTTGAAATTTCACACACAGACTGCAAAGGCAGGCCTGGAGATATGCTTTACAGGGCTACTTTAGTGGGTAGTAAAACTAGTGCTGCAGCCCACTAGTAGCATTTGATTTAAATGCCCTGGGTACATGTAGTACATTATACTAGGGATTTATAAGTAAATTAAATGACCAATCAGGTGTAAACCAATATTTTTTTAACTCTTTTTATTGGTACGTGTATGATAGTTTGTACACACCGAGATTAAATATATTGTGGTAACATTACATTTTCCCATTTCTGCATATTATCCAAGTTACAACTTCCGTCCCTGGTAACAAGCATGAATCATATTACATCACAATATTTATTTTATAAACCTCGGTAAGTCTGCCAGGCCCCCCCATATTTTATCCCCCTTTTTGGGGCATCCCCTGCTCTTATAGATCGTGAGCTCTGCTTGCCAACACCAGTCCAAGTCATTTTCCCATTCTTCCAGTGTCTGAACTGCGGTAACCCCCCATCTCTTTGCCACGTTCCGTTTTGCCACTACTGCCGCCAACACTAGCCAGCGTTGCACATGCCTCAGCCAATCTTCATTTCCTGCAACTATCAGCAAAAAACATTTAGGCACTAGCGGGACCTCCAATCCCACCACAGTAGCCATTGCCGTGGCAACTCTCTGCCAATATGCCTGCAGGATCGGGCATTCCCAAATTAGGTGGTAGAAGGTCCCTTCCAGCCCACAGCCCCTCTGACACTGCATTTTCACTCCTTCCTATCCGCTGTAGCACTGACCTGGGATAATATACCCTATGTAGCACCTTCAGCTGTATCAGTCGGAATCTTGCCCTTATTGCTACTTCTCACGGGCCTTGGAGCGCCTCCACCCACTCCTCTTCCCAGGTCATTCTAAGCCCATTGGGTCTGGAGCATTATTTGTTATTTTTTTGTATAGTAGGGAAATGGCTTTCTCCTGCAAGTGGTCTGTCAGGATCCTATCTTCTAGTGGTGTGGCAGCTTTCAATGTCTCTCCTTCTCTCAGGTATTGCTTCAGTGCATGTCCCAGCTGGGTGTATCTGAGCCACTCCCCCCTCCCCAACTCGTTTTCCTGCTGTAGGTCAGTGAACGTAATGTATGCCCGTCCTCTCCATATATCTCCTAGCATCTCTAGTCCTAGTAGTTCCCATTTGGCGAAGCTCCCAAGTTTGTTAATTCCTTTCAGACGGTCGCCCGTCCCAGAGGGGTGTCATCTCTGAGAGTTTGTCCTCCCATCCCAGATATTTTGTCGCTGCTGTCCATGCCCTGACCACTGTTTTCGTATGATTTGGGAGATTCTTGCCCACTTGTTTAGTGTATAAAATTGCCCTTGGACATTTCGCCCCCATGGCCAGTCTATCCACCCTATACGCTGGGTCTGCTCTGTCATCAAACATCCATCCGTTTAATGTTACTAGCTGGGCTGGCCAGTAGTAATTGCAGATGTTGGGTACCATTAGGCCCCCATCATATATCCCTCTTTGAAGTTTCCCCAGGCTGTTCGCGGGGCCGCCCGCACCACAACACTTCGCAGAGCTCTGAGTTCACGTGTTGGAAGAATGAGGGGGGCACCTCATAGGGCGTGTTTTGTAGAGCATATAATAGTCGGGGGAGGGCCATCATTTTAAACATAGCTGCCCGTCCCATCATCGTAAGGGGCAAAGCCCGCCAGTGTTTAGCATCCATTATGAACCTGTCCAGCTGTTGGCCCACATTCTTTCGGTAGAACTCGTTAGTGTCCCTTGTAATGTGGATCCCTAGATATTTGAAGCCATTTGTTTCGATGGGTACATCACATCTGGATGTAAGGGCGGGTGTTTCTCCTGACAGGGGATACAGTAGTGACTTATCCCAGTTGATTCGGTATCCCGAATATTCTCCATAAATACAGAAAATCTGCAATATTTGATCTACCGAATGTCTCGGCTTCCTCAAATACAGGAGGTCATCGTCCGTGTATAATGAGATTCGGTCCTCCCATTCCTCCCTTATCGGTATCCCCCAGATCAAGGGGTCCTGCCGCACCCATGCTGCGAGTGGCTCAAGGGCAAGCGTTAACAAGATCAGGGACAGCGGGCATCCCTGTCTAGTCCCCTTCTGGAGGGCAAACGCCTGGGATACCATGGCGTTGACCCGCACTCTGGCCAGTGGCTGTTCGTATAGGAGTCTGATCCGTTTTATAAATTTGGGACCCATGCCTAGCCGGTCAAGGTCTGCGAAGAGGTAGTTCCACTCCATGCTGTCAATTGCCATTCTGACATCTAGGGACAGGAGAGATGATTGCTCTGTAGGGCATTTTTCCATCAAGTGGAGTATGCCAAACAGCATGCGGAGATTTAATTTAGTGCCCCTGTGAGGCATAAACCCCGATTGGCCCGGGTGTATAAGGGTGGTGATCACACCGGCCAGTCGCATAGACAGTAGCTTAGCCAACACTTTAACCTCATAGTTAAGTAGTGAGATCAGTCTGTACGACCCACACTCCATTGGTGATTTGCCTGCTTTTGGTATTACCACAATTACCTCTTGATGTGCCTGTTCAAACATATTCGCTAGGTGTTCTGCAGTTATGTCCAACATAGTTTTATACATTTCAACAGGAAGGCCATTCGGCCCACTGCTTTCACTGATTGTAGGGCTTTGGACGCTGATTTTATTTCTTCGACTGTTAGGTCTTCCTCTAGCATCTCTCTGTCTTCCTCGGTGAGTCTTGGCAGGGAGATGTCACGCAAAAGTTCCTGCGCAATCCTCTTCCGTATGTGTTGATCGGGATGTGTAAATCCCTTCCTAATATCTGGTGAACTTCTCCGTTATTTCCGCTCCAGTTTCATATCTCCCTCCCTCTTCATCTACCAGACCGGGAACCCATACCCCACTCGTCCGTCTCTGGCGCCATCCTCTAGCAGGTCCCAAGTTCCATTTTCTGTACTTTTAGAAGCTGCTTATTTGAGTTTGCTTGTGGGTCAGTTCCTGACGCCTGAGCCTCTAATTGTATTATATCTTTTTCGAGGGCAAGTCATTTAAGGTTTTTTTTTTTTTTGATGGCCCCAATTTTTGTTTGGGCTCTACCTCTGAGGATTGTTTTGAATGCTCCCCACAGGGTCACCATTGAGTCGACTGACTCCACATTGTTGGGGAAGTATTGGTCTGCCCCTTCTCTCATGTTCTCTCTGAAATCTTCGTCCCTGAAAAACAATGGGCTCATTCGCTGCAGTAGTGTGTAGTCTCTTACTGGGCCGGATAGTTTTGCTTCCACTGGCTAGTGATTGGATACTCCGCGATCCAATTGTGTGGCTTCTAGAAATTCCCCCAGTCTGGGGGCCTGCGTTATAAGATAGTCAAGCCTAGTGAGGCTTCCTGGTGTGGCTGATAAATGGATGTATTGCTTCACCGCTGGGTGCTGGTGCCTCCAGATGTCGCCCAATCCCATTGCCTCAAGGAATTTCCCTAACTGGCCGGTCTGCCTTACGGTATTTGTCCTGGTGGGGCCTCTACCCGCTACGTCTAAGTCTGATGATATTATGTCGTTCATGTCTCCTCCCATGACCAGTCTGCCCTATGGCAATTGCAACAACAAAGGGCCTAACTCCTCAAGTGTGGTCGTCTGTAGACCCGGGGGAGAGTACACTGAACACAAATTAAGTCTTTTCCCCTCCCACGTTCCACTCACCAAGGTATACCTCCCAAGCGGATCCGTCCATATCTTACTCTGGATAAAGGGACATGCCTTTCTAGCTAGAATTCCCACACCCCTGGAGCCAGAGTGCCCAAACCTTAGCCCCGTGCCCAGCGCCAGGGCTGTCTCAATTGGAGCCTCTTCTCCTTTTGGGGCTGTTCTTTTGAGAGTCTCCTGGGCGATCCTCACCTGGGCCTTCAATTTTGGCCGTTACGAGTTAAAGCCACCTGACTCTGTTCCTGAGCAGCAGGTTCCGTTCTGTGTCCCAGTCTATGTGGCCCAGCTTCCTTCGCTTTATTGGGGGGGAAAGGCCTCACCACTTGGGCCCGGTTCAAATCTTGTACGATCTGCACATCTGCGCCGCTCCACTTCTCGCGTCCCTCCCAGGGCGCTGCCCCGGCGGCGGCTGCAGCTTCTGTCCCTCAATTGTACCTGGCAGCGGGCACGATCGATCCCCCCATCCTCCTCGATGCCTCGGAAGTCTGCTTGATCGGATCCAGGCAGCGCGTTCCTTCTTGGCCGCGGCCTCGGCAGTAGCCCTGGTTCCACTCCGCTCCGCGACCTTGCGCAAGAGCACTATGGGCAGCAGGTTCGAGCGCTTCCCCCAGCCTCCTCCAGACTTTGGATCCTTTTGCTCGGCAGCCACTCCGTGGGCCAGCCGCGCTCCAGTCGTCCGGCGCTTGTGTGGCCCAGGCTCGGCGCAAGTGATGTCGGCCCAGCGACACGCTCCTCACAGTCACCTCCCAAGGACCAGCTCACTCGGCGTTCTGCCATGATGGTGCAGATTTAGGCATCACTGTCCGCTGTTTGAGCACAGGATATATGTCCCCTTTATTTAGAGCTGCTGTCGGCAGTCAAATACCCTTCAGGGCCAGGATTATTTTTGGATTTCTCCGGGCTCGGTCCGGAGCTCCGCTAGTCTACGGCCATCTTGCTCTGTGGACAAGCCACTCCCCTGGGTGTAAACCAATTTTACCATGTTTAAGTGAGAGAGAAGAAGCACTTTAACACTGGCCAGCAGGAGTAAAGTGCATAGAGTCTTAATGCCAACAAAAACAGGTTCAACAAAGCAAGGCACAAATCTGGGTGACTGCAGAATGGGCCAGGTCCTATTGTACACAGTTTCCAGAGCTTCCTGCTGAAACCATCTGGGTAGAACGGACTCAGATGACATTGATCCAAAGAAGGTTAAAGTTCCCCAGGTTCCTCACTTGTTGAGTTTCTGGATCAAGTTCTCCCAATAGAGCTCAATCTGAAAGAAAAGAGAATGGAAAAGTGGAGAAATTAGAGATTCAATTCTACCTCTCCTCCCCAAGTTATAAGGTTGACTGAGGTTACTGATCCTCTGCCCGACGTCCGTGATGAACCAATACAGCTCAGCTCTGCAAAAGGCTCATTGTCCAGCACCAAAAAGGATCAAAGGCGCAAGGGAAGCTTGTTTCTCTATTTTATAAGCCCAAATCACCTTCTGTGAGACTGTACTGTTTGATTTTCCAGGCCACATGGAAATGGCAGATACCATCCTTTATAAAGGAAAAAAGGGGTAGGAGTATCTTCTCTCCCTAAAGCTTTCAGTTTCTCAGATGGGTCCATTTCAAGCTTGTTCATGTTGAATCAAATTTTTGAAGTCTATCTCAGCCATTCTGTCTCTGTTCCAGCCCTGTACAATTCTGGAGCCTCAGCTTTGTATGTGGACTTGAGTTGTGCCCAGAGACTCCAAATCCTAGTCAAGTTCTAGTCAAGAATAAGTCTTCTTCGGATCATGTACTTATCAATGGATCTCCACTGACATCAGGCTTTGTGACCTCCATCACAGTTCCTCTTTTAACGTCCTTAGGCAATTATGAAGAGATGGTTGCCTTTGATCAAATACCATCTCCTAACTATGCCAAAGTGCCTTGGATATCCTGGCTGGAACAACTCAATTCCTACATCCATTGGGAGACCAGGGTTGTGTCGCTTTCCTCTATGTTCTATGAAGATAATTGGTACAAGAACTGTCTGAAGACGAGTCTCATGCCACGATTGCTCAGACCTCATCCATCCCTGTGGTTTATCAAGAGTTTTCTGATGTTTTTCAAAAGCCTACTTCTGTGTAACTTCCTCCTCAAAGTTATTTGGATTGTGCCATGCAGACTGTACTTGGAGCCATAATAACATACTTTATTGGCATTTGTCATATATGTTATGTTATTTGGATTTTTAACGCGCACGGCTACTCACGAGTGTCCCGGCGCAATGTCTTAAGGGGAGCAAGGAGCCTAGCAAGCGAAGAGGTGAGTTTTCAGTTTTTTCTTGAATGCTGTCGGGTCTGCGATATTGGGGAAAGCTAGGGGAAGTGCGTTCCAGGCAGCCGCAGCCCTCCGTGCCAAAGAACTACCACCAAGCCTCTGGTAGCTAAATCGAGGAACCAGAGCAAGTCGGTGGGATGCCGAACGTAACTGTCTCGATGGCACATAGAAGGTGAATCGCTTCTGTAGATAGGAAGGTTCCAAGCCATGCAGAGCGCGATGGGCTAGGACCAGTGATTTAAACTTCACCCGTTCAGCGACGGGAAGCCAATGAAGGGAACGCAGGTGATGACGCACGCTATGTCTGGCAGAGATGCCCAGAAGAAGTCTAGCTGCCGTATTCTGGACCACCTGCAACTTTTTTATCAGGTAGCCAGGAATGCCAATGTAGAGCGCATTGGCATAATCTAGCCGGGACAGGATGAGAGCACAGGGTTTCTCTTGCTGCTTGGGGCAGGGGAGGAAAGAACTTTCTTAAAGTCTTGAGGAGACCAAAACAATTGCCGGCCAACTTCTTGATGTGAAATGAAAAGGAGAGACTCTCGTCAAACCATACCCCCAAGTTCTTGGCCTGCTTCCCTACAGAGGTGGGCAGGGGGAACTCAGGTGGCCAGAGAAATTCCCGGAAATTGGAAGGGAATTTTCCAAACAGGAGAATCTCTGACTTCTCCTCGTTACATTTTAATTGTGCAGCTGCTAACCATTTAAAAATGGAGGAGAGACAGTGATGAGCCAAGGAGACAGAATTGTCGTCATTGTCCCAAGTAAAGAGCAACTGGGTGTCATCGGCGTAGGCCATCACCTTAGCTCCCAGGCTCTCGGCCAGATACACCAAGGGTGTCACATATATGTTAAATAGGAGGGGGCTTAGGGAGGACCCCTGAGGAACTCCCGTAGTCACAGACTGTAGAGTAGAGGAGGACGGAGGCATCCAAATCTGCTGGGCCCGACCCTCTAGAAAGGACCTAGGCCAGTTCCAGGCAGTGCCCGACACACCTATCCTGGCAAGACGTGAGAGGAGAAGAGAGTGTGGGACCGTGTCGAACGTAGCCGAGAGGTCAAGCAAAATCAGTGCTACCCTCCCGCCGGCGTCCAAACACTCCCGGATGGCCTCCACGACCTCCACCAGCACCGATTCAGTGCTGTGAGCGGCACAAAACCCTGACTGTGCGGGATGCAACAGTCCCTCACTCTCGACGAACTCCGTAAGTTGTTTGGTGACAACCTTCTCACACACCTTGGCCAAGCAAGGTAATAGGGAGATTGGCCTGTAGTTCCCTGGACTGCGAGGGTCTAATGACGGATTTTTTATAAGTGGCAGAATCTTGGCCTGTTTACAGGGCGCTGGGACACTGGCTAAATGGAGGGACAAATTAATAATGCTGTTCACCTCTGAATTAATCGTCTCAGCTGCTGCTGCTAGCAATCTAGCAGGACAGGGATCAGAAGGAGAGCCAGACTTTAAACTTTTCAGAATTTTAAGCGAGTCCGCCAAGTCCACCGGCCTAAAAGCGTCTAGAAGATTTTTGGCGTCCACCGGTGGAGGCGATGTCGATGCCTCGATCTCACTGTCACCTGGTAAAAAGGCTGGATTGTGCGGATTTTATCCATAAAAAAAGTAGAAAGAGTCTCGCACCAAGCGACTGACGATGGAGACGCACTAGCTTGGGCTGCAGGCGACGTACAGCTCTGAACAATCGCAAAGATTTCCTTAGCGTTGTTTTTAGCAGAGTCGATACGGTTAGCGTAGAAATCCCTTTTAGCCAGAGCTATGGCCTCATAATAAACTTTTTGCTTGGTTCTGAGCTTCAGCTTGTCTGCGAGGCAGTAGTTACTGTGGCGCCAAGCTCACTCTAGAATCTTACATTCGTGTTTTAATTCTTTTAGTTCAGGACTGTACCAAGGTTTAGAGTGAGAATCCCTAGACAGTCTAGCTGAGTGCTGCGGGGCGAGAGTATCAACTGCCTTAGATATCCAGCTGGTAAAACCATCTAGTCGGTTCTCTAGGTCGCCCGAGAGGAAGGGCCTAGAAGTCTCCAGAGCTTGGATGAGAGCACCAGGGGCAATTTTGCCGAAAGCCGGTTTGCGGGATGAACGCGCTACGGGCTCGACATTGCGCACTTCCCAAGAGAAGTATGTCAGGAAGTGGTCAGACCAAGAGACCGGACATGGGTCCCTCATCAAAATGGGGAAATTGGTACAAATAGGGTCCAAGATGTGGCCAGCCTGATGGGTAGGGAGACTAACCTGCTGGTCCAGTTGGGCCAGATGTAAGATATCCCAAAAATTGAACGTGTCCTTAGCCTCTACCTGGTTAAGATGGATATTAAGATCCCCAAGAACAACATAGTGGGAAAATCTCAGCGCCCTGGGCGCAATGGCCTCACCACAGGCCTGTAGAAACGGTCCCACTGGACCAGGGGGCCTGAAGATCAGTGAGCCCCACAGCGTGAAGTGGTCCGAGAAGCGAATGCTGCAATCAAGGGCTTCACAGCCCCCGCAGGAGGTGACGTCTCCCCTCCGCAACTCCCACTTATCTTTGTAGAAAATAGCCACTCCCCCCCCTCCCTTATGGGCGGTCTGCTCTAGCGATCTTGTAACCCACTCGCGTAGCAAGGGTAACAATGGGGTCTGACGTAGCATCAAGCCAAGACTCCATAATAAACAGAAGATCTAAAGATCTGTCATCGAGGAGATCAAAAACCTCGGCATAATGTTTCCTGAGTGATCTGACATTGATCATGGCTGCAACAATGGGGGGAACCCTCGTGGACCCCGGAGAGGGAGAGCTGACTTGGATAGGGGTAGCAAGACCTAGACCCAGTCTAAAGCCACAGGTCAGACACACCTTGTTGCTACTAGCCAGAACCTCCCAGTTACCTTGAGAGGGACAGGCATGGGCGTCAATGGCCCGTAAGGCATCCCCAGTATAACATAATCTGCCCTCATGTCCAGACGCCAAACCAGCAGCGTGGCTGACGCTGGCCGCTTCTGGGACGCGGACGGGCGCAGACGGGCTTGCCTTTGGCGCGCCCGTGGCGCGCCCGCTGCCCGCGTCCGCTGCGCGAATGCGCAGCGCGCATTTTTAATGATTCAGCATCCACAGAGACTAGAGCGCTCACTTCCCCAAGATGGCGGCTCTAAGTGGCGTGCTGGAGAACCCGGAAATTCCTGCCCACCCGACCACATCAGATTCAAACAGTAATGCGGAAAAGGATTTCGAGCACGTAAGTACAGTTTAAAAAATAAACATTTTCCTTGAGGACGAGTTAAAAGAATATAACAGTTAAAACAATGCTGAGTTTAAAAGCGGTAGAGGATTAAAACGGAACGTAAAGTAGTGCAATATTAGCCAAAATTGTGCAAAAGAGCAATGACAGAGAGGAACGCAGTGAGAATCCTGCAAACCCCTTAAGGCCATATATATGTTACAAACATTGTTAGGAGCAATAAGTCGCAGAATAAATCCAAATAAATTGTGAGCGGTGGTTAATAAACCTACTGCAGAATAATACAGACAGCATCTTTGTTGCATCTAAGTTATAGCACCAATTTCTATCGCATGAGCAAATGACTGAAATGAGTCCAGCAAAGCCAAAGAAGTACTGCAGGGAGAAAGTGGGGGTAGAACAAAAAATAGACAAGAAACAAACGGAAGGTCCAACCCAATGAACCAATGGACACTGTATCACCAGGGGCATATTTATCAATTACAGAAAAGAAATTGTAACACTCGTAAAAGTACAGTGCAGTAGAGGGGGTGTGGTGGGGGATTAAGCCTCAGGAAGTCACCTCATTTGCGCTGAAGGCAAGGTATGCTTGATACGTGCCTAGGAGCTACGTTTGGGAGAAAGAGTGGGTCAGTTCTTGCCCACCGAATCCGCATCTGGGATAGGAAGCAGGTGACCATCCTCACCTATTAGTGGAGCATCTCACAGTATCTTATCGCACTTATGAACATGGTCTGAATTTCATCTCCCCCTTTGTACCTCAAGGTTCAGAATGACACCATCGCATTGTGCCCATCTCCCCAGTTTCCGTCGCCATCCCAGTAGAGAGGAACCCTCAGGAGATTTCCAAAACATCAAGATATGCCGGCGAACCAAAGTGAACGCTAGGACCGCAAACCTGGAGGTGACAGCCCAAGTGTAGGGTTTGGGAAACAGACCCAATAGACAGACAGCTGGAGACCTATCAAGGTTGCCGCCCGTAGCAGTACATTGACCAGGGCCATCACAGTTTCCCAATATGGAGTAAGAATCTGGAATGTCTACACCATATGGTAGAAGTCTGTGTCGTCCAGCTGGCACCTGGGACAAGCTGCCTGGGACCCTGTGAATATTCTGTTGACTTGATTAGAAGTCAGGTTTGCCCTATGCAGGTAATAATACTGGATCAATTTAAAGCAGGCATTACGGGAGGTACATGGAGTATAGCAGAGAACATTTGCCTGATCCTTATCTCACAGGTCTCATACCAGGTCTACAGCCCAGCGAGCCCGCAATGGAGAAAGATGGCACTTTGCTTGGGAGAGCAGGGTACTGTAAAGGAGTGTTCCTGTCAGTGTCCGTCCCGTCGTGGTGCAGATAGTCTTTAGGCAGTTGTGCTTGAAGGGTTCTAATCTCTCCACACTCCAAGTCTGTCTGATAGCCACTGCAACTGCACCATATAATAGGAACTGATGAGGAGGAACATTAAACTCGGCTATCAAGTCCTGACAGTCATGCAGCTGTCCATTGAGGAACAAGTCTCTAATGGTCGTCATTCCCCTCTGCTCCCAGTCAAGTAGTCCAGTCCAGTCCCCGGAATGTGGGAAATGAAGCAGAATCAATAAGGGGATGTCCCTGGCATAGGGGAGCTTTGTCTTGGTGCGTTGCAGTGCTCAGGCCCAAGCAAACTGGAGGGCAGAAAACACTGGACCTCCATTCCAGGCCGAAAGAGGGGCCATGGGGTAAAAACGACGATCAACAGGCAGGACTGGGAATGGATCAAGGGTGGCAAAATGGCAGGGTTGCAAAATAATAAAGGAGCCTGAGGAGGAAGATCATTTTTCGGCTGGGCTTTCCGTCCCATCACAGAGAGGGGAGGCGTGAGCCAAAATTGTAATGACCAATGTAGAGAGGCTAGTGTTGCCATAGTATTTCCCTCTATTAACTCTTCCTCAGTGTGATAGATCTTGATCCGGAGTTATCAGAACGTGATCAGTTCCCACTGAAGAGCTGCTCTGATTTCGGGAGGGGAAGCCAGTGTGAGTAGGGTATATAACGGAAAAGCATTCAACTTGTCTCAGTTTACCCTCAAGCCTGATTGGCATTCAAACTCTGCCGGTGTGGTGATGGCTCCCTCAACGTTGACATGCTCACCCCAAGTCTAAATGAGGAGGTTGTTTGCATAGTGGGAGATATCATCCAGATAGTCATCTATCTTCAATCCGTGGTAGTGGTGGCCAAATTGCAGTGTGATTGCAAGTGGCTCCATTGCCAAAGCAAAGAGTATAAGTGACAGGGGATAGTCGTATAGGGTGCCTCTCTTGATGACATTTGGCGATGAGATCACAGAACCTGTCCGTACACCCACCTCAGGGTTCGTATATGAAGGTGTGTCAAGCCAAGGAAACCACTGCTCAGTCCCATGTTCTCCATCGTGGCATATAAGTAATCCCAGAACAGGGAGTCGAAGGCCTTTTCGATGTCTACAGCTATAACAAGGGCTTTCACATATTCACTTGGGCGGCGTGCATAACCTACACCAATTGGCGAACATTGTTTGCAGTGCTCCGGGCGGGGATAGATCCCGATTGGCCTTCAGGGATAAGGCCTTGTAGATGAGGATGCAGCAATTAACTAATATCTCACTCAATATCTTAACATCGACATTAAGGATGGACAGGGGGCCCATAGGAGGTGAACAGTTCCCCGGGTTTATCCTGCTTAAGAAGAGGAACCAAGAGAGCCTCACGAAGTGTCGGGGGAAGTAAGCCAGTGTCCCTAGCTGTATTAAACAGCTTGGCTAGTACAGGAGAAAAGGCATCAATGTATATAGAGTACAATTCTATGGACAGTCCGTCCATGCCTGGAGTCTTTACACAGGCCAGGGCCTTGATGGCCCCACCGTACCTCTTGCATCAGGATTACTTCCCCCAGCAGGGCTGCATCTGCAGCAGGAATTCTCTGCATCCCTCCTGCCATGATATAGTCATGCATAAGCTGAAGGTGGGTCTCCTCCCAGCAAGCATAAAGCTGAGTATAATATTCTGCCAAAACCCTATTGATTTCCGAATGGCCATATACCACCCAGTCATCAGGTGTGCAAATTGGAAGATTTGTGAGGCACGTCGATCTGGGCTGACGTACCAGGCCGGGAGTCTCCCTGCTTTGTCACAGTTGTCACATCCCCTGGTGGTGTAAGTTTTATAATCGTAATTCTGGAGGCGCTCAATGAGTGCCAGGAGTTTTTCTCTTTCCATGCATAATCGGCCTGGCGGGGCAGGGACACCTAAAAGGGGTACTTCCAAGGCCACCAGGAGATCCTCTTGGTGCTTGACCAGAAGATCCTCTTGGTGCTTGATCTGCTTATGTAGTTGGGTGCAAATCCCCACTGCATTGGCAGTGCAATTTCCCCTAATAACCAATTTGAACGCCTTCCATTCTACAAGCGGCGAAGAGGCCATGCCCTCATTGTTCGCAAAATAATATCAAATTGAATCCACCTAACCATCTTGAAAAACAGGGTCATCCAGGGCTAAGACATTTAGCCTCCAGGATGGTATAGGAGGTCCAGTAGCACCCCAGATGAAGCTTAGGAGCAGGTTGTGAGCAGAGTGGGTTTTGGCAAAGTATTCAGTCGGGTAGCTCGGCAATGCAGGGAGGTGAAGCAAATGAACATGTCTAGCTAAACAGAGAGGTCATGTAGGTCTGAGTAGAAGGAATAGGAATTAGTCTGGTGGTTATGTGCTCTCCAGGTGTCGATTAAACCCCAATCCGCTATCCACGAGCCAAAGAGTGCAGCAGTTCTATGCATGGGGGAGGTGTGGAGAGGGGGGGTGTTATCTGTTGAGTGTGACATCCGCTGTGCAATTGAAATCGCCCCCTATCAATAGTGAGAAGTGCATGACCTTAGTGATATGCAGTGCTATAGAGGATAGGAACGTGGGTTGATCTGTGTTCGGGCATATATTTTGATAAAAACAATGTTGTTCTCATCTAGCTTGGCCCCCAATGCTATGAAGCAACCCTCCGGGTCAATAACCTGCACGTGAGGAAGAAATGGGGTCCCAGGGAGCACCCATATTAGCAGCCCCTACCAAAAGAAGAGTAGGCAGTGCATAATCTTTCCCCTCCAGCGATTTTGCAAGTGAGGCTTTCTGACTGTGTGAGTTGGAGCTCCTAGAGTAATACCACCTGCATCCCTTGCCTCCTCAGGTACGTTTGAACTCTGTGATGCTTTATCGGGGCGTTAAGCCCCCGCACATTCCAAGTAAGTTCTATAAAGGTAGCAGTTATTCCTGCCGTGCAGGGTGAAACAAAGTTGGGAGTAAAGAGGGCCCCCCAACCCCACCCCACCTGTCCAGTCGTTCCCATACAATGAAGCAATAACAAGCAGCCTGGTGACAGCGAAAAAAAAGACCTTCCAACAGGGATAGGACAACAACCAAACTCCCCAACAAAACTCCTTCAGGACAGTCGTGCTGAAGGACTCCGGCCAAACTACATGGACTCACAACAATTCTCGCTGCTGGTGGGGTCACTACAGACCAATCACACCAAGCAGCGGTGACGAGTGAGACCACAGTAAGAAGCCTGTGCCCCACAGCCCTGGGGACTCCCCACAAACCATATAATGTCATCAGAACAGTATTCGGTAGGCTGGACACAAACCTGCCACTAGCAGAATACCAGTACTAATAATCCATGCCCCAGTGGGGGGCCATCGAGGGGGCGCAAGGCGTACCTCAGATAATTTCATCAGCAGTGCCCAGCATGACTGTAGGAGGTACAACACAGGAATCGGGACACTCTCGGACCCATGGGTGGAAGTCTCCCCTGAGGTGACACTGGTGCCCCTACCACCAGCAGCACGCCCCACCAAGGCCGCCTCAAGAGGAGCATGGTTCCTGCCTTTGCATGCCTGATGTGTTGTGGGGTGCAAGCAACCGTGCCTCTGTGATCGTGGCCGTTTGTGCATGGATGACTTGGGAGGAACCATTTGCATCAATGGAGTAGGGTGCTCACCATGGAGATCAAGCCAGTTCCAAGCCTCCTCAGGAGTGTCAAAAAAATTTGTTGGCCATCCATTTGAACCCGCAGGCTGGCAGGGAATAGCAGGGCATATGGGAGAGAAAGTTCTCGTAAACTCTTTTTGACAACCAGGAAAGATGTCCTCTGTCGCTGCACCACTGCTGTGTAGTCCGGTAATATGGACACTCTAGCGTTCTCTACTTGGAAAGGACCAGTGGAGTGGGCCTGATATAGTATGAAATCTCGGTCACGGAAGTGCAAAAGGTGGGCCACCAGTGGTTTCTGCGGTGTTCCACGGAGGCGGGTGCCAGCAGGCACCCTATGTGCATGCTCCAATGCATACAATTTGGTAAGGCCCTCTGGGGCGACTACCTCTCGGAGCCAGTCCTCAAGGAAGGTGAACATTGATGCTCCCTCAACACTCTTGGGGAGTCCAATCACACAGATTTTGTTGCACCTGGCCCTACCCTCCTGTTTCTCAATGCAGGCCTCATGTGCTTTCATGTGCCATGCCATGCCTGCCAGTGTAGAAGTATGGTCCTTTGTGGGAGGTGTGAGATCGGCCAGCATGGTTTCAACTGCATGGACCCAGTCGGCCGTTTTGCAATGGATATCCTGTAGGAGGCTAATGTCCACAACCAGTAAGTCTATTTTTATATTTCAGGACTTCCCTCATAGAACCAATCACCACCAGAATGGTATCTAGCTTGCTGTCCACCTCGGGCTGAGTGTTCCCAGAAACGCCGGATGATTGCAGCTGAGGGGTTTGGCATTCGGTGCGGTCGGGACATGGGGCCCTCCTTCGCTCTGTGTGTGCGCCCCATGACGTTATGGAAGGTAACTGGGTGCTGGTAACAGGGGAGAGCTGGTCCACAGCAACAAAGCCTCCAATGCACTCGAGCCTTTAGGCTCCAAGGGAGCAATAATGTTCGAACTGGCATGCAGCTAAAGTGGAGGCACCTAGAGAAGACTGCAAGAAAAGTTCCAGGGTCTCCCCACAACACCAGGGCAGAAGCCCCCAGTGACACTGTAAAAGGTGGGTCAGGTATAGTGAGAGACATAGAAGGAACAGCCCACTGGTGATCAATATGGCCCCTTTACCCCTGCAGGGCCTCAGTTCAGTGGTAGGGAGGAGTGAGGGAGGGACTAATAGTCACAGTCCTCTAATGGTACCACCCAGCATGGCGGGGGGGTCATTATTCCTATGGTGCACTGGCAGAGACTGTTGAGCAGGGTGAAAAGCAAGCACTGTGCCACTGCTAAATCCAGAGATCAGTGAAAAGGGAATCCTCTGCGGTGCCCCTCTGTTGGTACTGCCAGGGGGGGCCAGGTAAGATCAGGTAAGTCAGCAGGCCAGGCCACCACTGCTCTGCCAGGGAGGGGGATTCACCTCCCAGCAACTTCTCTGCAGCATTGAAACAGGCTCCAGGGTTGCCCTCAAAGAAGTGGTGTGTCACAGTAGGCAATGGGCAGGAGGCACATCCAAAGACCAGGGTGTTTCATACTGAGGGCAGGCCCCCCCAAGCACCCCCACAGGTTCTCACTCCTCCGCAGCACCTGGTGCACCAGAGGCATCTCATGCATCAGGGCCCAAACACCGTTAAAGGACAGAAATCCGCAGGGCTATTGCAGAGCTCCGGCAAGATGCTCCTCACGGTATGGCATCTGACTCCGCCCGAACCATAATTCCTATGGCAAGAAATATTATTTTTCCCATCACGAAAAGCAAGTTCTCAAGAAATATTTGAATAAAAGTCTTCTAAATGGCCTGATTGTACAGTTAACGTCCCCTGCTTAAGCATCCCTCTTCTTCATTCCAAAAAAGTCCAAAGAGTTAAGACCCTATATTGATTTTATTTATTTATTTATTTGAAGAGTTTTATATAGCGCTGGCTAGACCCGGAGGTATCAGAGCGCTTTACATGAGGATCGTTGCGTTACAAGTTACAAATTACATCCGTTACAAGAGCATAGTAAGAACACAGGAAAAAGAACAAAGTTAACAGTAGTTCGTCGGAGGGAGGGGGCGGAGGGAGACAAAAAGGGGAGACGAGGAGAACTATGCCTAATGTCCGGCTGGGTAGGTGATGGTCAAGGGGGTGAACCAGGGCCGATCTCCTCTATAGCTGTCTAGCAGCTCCACCGGGCATCAGCCATGTTGCTCAGGTTTCCGCAGTAGGGAATAACAAAGATAACAGATTTGCATGGTTACATTAGTTACAGGTGCATAATCAAACATAGGGGATCAGGACCCCAGTAGAGGAAGAAGGGAAGGGAGGGGAGAAAAAAAGAACAGGGGGCAGGGAAGCAGATCAGTTCTGGTAGACCGGCAGTGGAAGAAAAGTGTCTTAAGGAGGCCCAAAAGTTAGAGCAAGCGGAACCAGAACCCAGGTGGGGCCACGTAGATACTCGGGCCAATGCCAATTGATTAGCGTGTATCGAATAAGTTAACCATTAAGGGCTGTTACCTGCTGTCACTCATCGAAGACATCCTTAAGTCCATTCAGGATGCTTGATATTTCATGAAGTCAGATCTTCATGGAGTTTATCATCTGTTCCAGATAACGAAAGATAATTAGCTGAAGAAGGCCCTTTGGAAACCACATACTATGGATATCGGGTCATGCCCTTAGTCCTTGCCAAGGCTCCAGAGATTTATTAATAGCATATTCTCTGACTTCCTGGCAATCTTCCTCTGACGTCTCGTGGTGTACCTGGGCAAAATCCTGATCTTCTCTGCCTCCCTCCTGGAGCATTGAGCCAATGTTATTTGCTACCTTCTATGTCTCAGTGAAAACCATTTAGCCTGTAAAGTGTATAAATGTGAATTTGAGAGCACAGACTTGGAGTATCTGGGGTATTACCTCTCCATTAGTGGTTTATCTATGGACTCTCACAAAATCTTTGTCATTTTAGACTGCCCACCTCCTAAGTCCACCAAGGAGACCCAGAGATTCTTGGGACTGGCTAACTTTTATAGGCATTTTATCAAGAACTTTGCCGATAGGAGTAGCCATGTATCTGCAACTTTGAAGAAGGAAAACCTAACTAAAGGTTTTTCTTGGACTGATAAATCCCAGGAAGCGTTTGTCAATCTCAAGATGGCTTTCACCCCAGCTCCTGTTCTCGGGAATCCAGATCCAACCAGGAAATTCATTGTGGTACCTGGTTCTTCAAATCTTTCTTTTGGACCAGTTCTACTCACCTCTAGAAAGGATACAATTTGAAACACCCCATTGTTTAACTCTCCCATGTCCTGAATTCTTGTAAGAATTGGTATTTCATTCTTGCATGGAGTGCCAGCATCTTTTAATGAGAGCAGTCAAACCTTTTAAGGTTCGGAAGGACCATTGAAATCTCCACTTTCTACAGTGCATGCAATGTGGAAACAGCAGATAGCATGCTTGGCATATTTCTTTTCTCAATATGATTTTTTATTTTTATGCAATCCGGGCATACAGAATATTCTTGTCAATGCCTTGTCTCAAAGGGAGATTCTAGTTGAGGATTCTGAGACACCTGCCCTTTTTCTTCCTGATAAAGTTATCTGCCTGGGAAAGTTCCTTTTACAGCATGTGAGAAATGCTCAGGCTGAAATCTCTCTGGAAGACATTGAGAGATTCAGTACCCTTGAGGTACCGCTAGATTCTATATTTTTCCCACCAGGCCTTGTTGATCACTACTGAAAATCTTCAAACCGAGGTCCAGGAAATGTGTATCGGCACCCCACTGCAGCAGGTCATTGTGGAATTATATCCACCTTAGAGTTAATCTTACATTCCTTCGGGTGTCCAGCTCTTCGTCAGGATGTTGAGCTATATGTTAAGTCCTGACCTATCTGTGTATAATCCAAGGTAGTCCACAATATGCCTTTTGGGTTTCTCCTACCTTTGCCTGTTTCTTGCCACCCATAGGACACTATTTCCACCGTCTTTATTGTAGAATTACCACCTTCTGAAGGAAACCTAGGGATCATGGTCAATGTAGACCTCTTTTCCAAGATGGCTCATTTTTCTTTCTTCTGCAAGCTTCCATCCAAAGAAATTTCTGGCTAATATATTCCTTCTTAATCAAATCCCAGTCATCATAATCATAGACAGGTGCTTTCAATGCATTTCTAGGTTCTGGCACGCCGTTTGTTCTACATTAGGTATCCATCAAGCACTGTCCTCATGTTACCATACACAATCAAATGGGCAAACTGAGAGGGTCCACCAGAGCCTTGAACAGTATCTGAGGTGTCTCTATAATGCCACTCAAAACAACTGGGCAGAATATTTACCATTAAGAGTTCTTATATAACAAATGTGTTCACTCTGCTACCAAGGTTTCTACATTTTGTGTATCCACGGTTTCCATCCTCATTCCTTTTAATCTTCTCCCCTGTCCACTCATCTTGTGCTTGCTGCTGCTTACTTTCTAGAGAGGCTTGATGCTGAAAGAAGAGCTATTGGGAAGAAGAGTTATTGCCTGGAATTTGCAAGATTCTAAAAATCAGTACGAAGGCTAGAATCAATAAATTGAGAAGACTGGTCACAAACTTTAAGGTAGGAGATGAGGTTTGACTGGCTTCCATGTTCTTGGCCACTTGAAAATTGCCAGTCTGGTTTTGTCCTCAATATTTTGGCCCCTTTGTAATAACCAAGCAAATCATTCCTCTTGCCTTTAGGTTCTGTCTTCATAATTCTTGGATGATTCTCCTAAAGCCTTATGTGCCTCAACCTTTTTGTCTGAATTCTCTTCCTCTTCCTGTTATAGTAGATGGGGAACCAGAAAACAAGGTTAGTGAGATCTGTGATTCCCAGATTTTCAGAGGTAGGTTGATGTTCTTTGTTCACTGGAAAGGCTATCCTGATAGTGAGCGATCTTGGGATCTTGCCTCTTCTTTATTCCATTCCCCAGATTGGTCCATCATGTTTTTCTGGCATTTCCTGACAAGCCTGGGGCATAGGGAGGGTCGATATACTTTCATGTCCATGGCATCTCTGCTGCCTGGACACCTGAGAACCACAGTACCATGCATGGTCCCACTGTTCATGTGGCTTAGAAAATGTTGCAAGAGCTCCTCCAGTGACAAAATGGCAATTACCTGCCTGAGAGTTTGCAGCTGCCTTTTAAGGGTGCTGATGAGTTAGTCAGTTCATGTTTTTGTTCTATTTTCTTTTCCTTTTCAATAATGGCTCTTTTTTCTTGGTTCCTGCTTGATTGTCCCAATCCATTGAGTTTCCTATCATGTGGTGTTTGATGTCATTTAAATTTCCTGTTCTGGTACAATTTAAGGCCTTAGATCTGGTTGGATGTGTGTCGCAACAAAGCTGTGTTGCTTCGCTTGTTCCTGCACTCCATCAAATTTCCTGATCCTGACTCTCGCCTACCACACATTCAGGTGTGTGGTGACATTGTGGCTTCTAGAAACAGTCAACCTTACCTCGGACAGCAGAAGACCCAGATCCGGACTGCAGAGTATTATTTATATTTTTATCCCCTTTCCATACAGCCACTCTTTCGAAGAAATTGGTTGCAAGAGTTGGGGCAGCAGTCATTCCAAGTGGAACGGGGCAACACCCAGGGCAGGTCTTGAATTGCAACCCTCTTACTCACAAATAATCCTTACAATTTGACTAAAACATTATAGAGGATTTCTAACGTGTTTGGTTAAACCCTAATGCTATATTTCACAATGTGTTTTGGAATGGCGTATAATGATAGTCAAATGTAACCTTGACATTTATATTGTTACACAATTTTACATTTATAATTTTATTTTAATATTTGTAAGGCAGACAGGGTAGCTGTATGTTTGTTGTCATGCAACACTGTTGGCACCGCACCTAATGCAATGTAATGGAATTGATTGTTATATATTGTCTTACATATTTTTCCTTAGTCTTTCCAATGTAGGGGTAGCACGGTAAAATATCTCTTAGACCTCAAAACCTTTAGGAGAGCAAATTTGTAGGTCTCAAAATAATTATTGAAACCATATAAATAGGATTGTCTTGTAAGATTTACGATGACTTAGCCTGTATGCCTTTTTCCTGTTAGCTTCAGTCATCCAAAAGCTACTGGTGTCCACCTTGAGAACGTCAGCACGAATAACATCAGGGACATCTTGGCAGCAATTATTAGGTTATATGCCATCCTTCGGTCAGGTGAGTGTGATCTCAACTTCTGCATTTCATTATTACTTCTTCCACTAACAAATTTGTCTCATTTATTTAAGTACATCTAATATTACATAACTTTTTATTGGTGTTGAATGTATTCCTTTCTTTAATGTATCCCTAATGTGTCAGCATTTATGGTCATGCTGACCTTTATAGACAATATCCATTGACCATAAATCTTACTTCTGTAGTTGCTAAACCTGGAGGTTTTTTGGAAATAGTGAGTTCTCATATAACATAATAATCCAATCCAGAGATCAACTCTTACTTTCCTATTTTTTATGCTCAGATGTTACTAATTTTATTATTTATTTGCAGCACAAGGTTTAATACACTACTGTGTTGAAAATATGACTTGAAATTATATTTCATGTACTTCAACTATTGACATCTTCTTCCAGGTACTGGGGACTTTTCGCCAGAAGATGAGGCTCAACCATCTACAAGCTGAGGATGGTGGGCAGTACGAGAAGGTGATCCAATTCTCCTCTAAACAATTGAGTGAGCAGCCAGCACTGCTCAAAAGAAGAGGAGGAGGAGGAGGAGAAAGAGAAAGGGCATGACGATGAGGAGGAAGACCTGGGCAAGGAGGACATTGTTGCCCCCACAAAGAACATCTTCAAGAAAGCAACTTCATGGATGGGCAGCAGTGCTCCTCCTAAATCACTTCTGAGGATTCGCCAGTCCCTAGTCATTAGCTAAGTAGCCAGGAATGCTTGTTTTGCCTATGCAACACTCACCTAATACATCTCTCAACTAACAGGTCCTTTGTACAATATGCTGCACACCTCTTTCAAAATGCATCTTCAATCTTCTCTCAATCATCTGAAGGAGAGAACTCCTCCACTATTGTGGAGAACATATTCCCAACATTCATTAATCATTTCTCTGCAATCTTCCAATTGTGACCCCTTTCCATGCTTGTCAACCTGCTGGCGGCCAGGTCAGATGCCACTCATGCCACGGGTGGTCTAATGCTACTCACTGGGAGGATCTCTTTACCAACAACAGTCTGGGATGTGGGAAGATATTCATGCAAGGGTGCTATTTTCCATGAGATAGCTAACTCCCTTGAAGGATTTCCTCAGATGACTTACAGGCAGACCAATACCTTGGATAGCATTGAAAATGTTACCAAGACATGACAAAGTTGTACAAAGAAAATTTTAGAACTTTTGGAACTTTTAGGGAAGAGAGCGCAGGAGAATATGCCATGGCCATGTAGATGATAGAGGCAATAAGCTAAAAGTGCCAATGTCACTCTTCATGACCAATGCATGAAACAGATTCTACAGAGATAAGTCCAATGCATGATGGACATAGCACCTGCCAATCTCACATCTCCATAACCACCTGCACCCTTCACCTCCACAATCTCCAACACCATCAATCAACCACCCATAACACAAGCCCAGACTCACTCATTCTCATCACCACCATTGCATAGGTGGAGTAGTATGAGCAACCCCACTTAAATGACTGTTTTTTAATGTAAAATAGCAACTCAATTCCTCACACAGTCACTGTCACCATTGTCTATTAAAACTACATGCACTTTTTTAATTACAAAACTATGTATAACTTTCCTCTGTGTTGAATGTTTAATGTTTCATTTAATACATATGAAAATATTATGGCTGTGTGGTTGTTGGTTTACCTTCAAAGTGTAATGTTTTTAAACATTTTATTAAGGGTTTGAAAGCATCTTCTAACTAACTAGCTAAACATTTCTTTTGCCTGAGATTCAATGCATTAATTTGCAGATTTAGAAAACAGGAAGCAATACATTAAAGTTCGAGTTCTAAGTCAATTTGCAATGATGAATGAAAAATAATATTTAGCCTACAAATAATAACTTTGGGAATTTAAAAACTGTCCATGGGAAGGGGCAGAAATGAAAGAAAATGGGGTCAATTCACCAGGGAAATGCTAACTTGGAGGGGTTAGGCAAATAATAAAAACACCTCAGAAAACTTTACGTGAATCAGTCTATATAAAAAACAAGAGTCTGCTGTCCCAAACTATAATAATGCCATTCCCCCAAGCCAGAGGGTGGGTCAGAATCATGCTCCTGGCTTGAGGGCTCCTGGCCATCCTCTCTCTCTGTTTTCACAACAACATTAAAGCCCTCCATGGACATCAAATGGCTGGCCAGGGCAGGACCAGACACCCACTGGAAGAATGAAACAGAGGGATAGCAGAGGAAATGGGTATCACAGAGAACGTGGGAGACCAGACACTAGGAGGTGCAATGGGCTGGTGAGGCACACGAGATTTAGGAATTGCTATCCAGGAGGTCATGAGGCCACATAAAATTCAAAGCTTTCCAGTGACCATCTCTCAGAGTATCCAGACCTCACTAATTTATTTACTTACTTACACCTACAACCCACCCTCGGATATAGGCCATCAATAAGGGCTCTCCAGCCATCTCTGTCCTGGGCTTTTTTTTCAATCTGTCTCCAGGTGTTATCCATCTCGTTGCAGCCAGCCTCGAGGCCTTGACGCCAGGTGTTTCTTGTCCTTCCTTTTTTAGGTTGAGCGTGAGCCAGCGCCCAAGCGCTGCTCTGCAAAGAGCTGTGGTAGTTCAGTACGGAGAGAAGCCACGCCCACTCCTCCGTCCTTATTTTTCATTGGCTTGTGTGTTTGTCCTTTGTAAATGCTGTCTTCTGATTCATTATGAGGCTTGTTAGTCCCTCCTTATTACGGCCATGTCGTCATTTGTAGCCTCCCATGGCTACTGGCCCCTTTACTTCGAGTGTTACACGGTACATGTTATTTAGACTATGAGTACTACTTTCTTTAATGAAGTTCTCCTACTGCCTTCTCTACTCCCCACTCCCTCCCGTTGTCCATGCCTTCTCACCCCGTCCGCACTCCTGTTGTCCATGCCTTCTCGCCCCCTTCTCCCCCTTCCCCTGCCCGCACTCCCGTTGTCCGTGCCTTCGCGCCCCCTTCTCCCCCCGCCTGCACTCCCGTTGTCCATGCTTTCTCGCCCGTGCTCCCCTTACCCTACTCTCTTTTATTCTTTTTCTCACCTTTTTCCTCTTCCCTGCTGATCTCTGGATATCGCTGTCTATCAGTCCTGGAAATTAAAAAGTATACTTGGGAAATGCTCAGATTGGTAGAGGGGATGTAAGTGGGCGGAGTCTGTCTGTCGTTCTGGTAGTATTTGTGTGTTATTTTTATTTTCTGCTCTAAGGAAATTGAGAAGGAAAAATGATGTAGTAAAACTGTTTAGGCGTATAAACGTGTCCTCATGTATCATGTTTTACAAGGCTCACTGTATTTGTTGTGCCATTTAACACAAGTTAGTTGAGGACAACTTCAGTCTCCCTCTAGCTTATTATAATAAAAGACATTTAACAGAAGGACTCAAACACAGCTTTTTTGCTCGGACACTCCTTTATGTTCCTGTCTCACAGATAAGAACCAAGGTCTGTAGTCCAAAATCTGTGGTCCAAAGGTCAAAACGAGTAGATTTAAGTATGGCATTGAAAATGGTTTCTTGAATTGGGAGGCGCAACTTAAATTGCTTGCTCCACTCCTCCTCTCTCCCAACAAAACAAACCAGCAGTGGCTGCAAGCCTTTTTGCCTTTTAAATGCTTTTTTTATTTTCTCATGGGTTTTATAAAACGTTAATGTTGTGGGGACTGCTGGGCACCTAACAATAATATACAAGCATTTGCAATGCAATAGGTCTCGCATTTACGCGAGTTTGAGCTATTGGCATTGTAAATGACAATGCGTTTTATTTATGTTTCAAAAACCAAAACATAAATAAAAGGCATTGTCATTTACAATGCCAATAGCTCAAACTTGCGTAAATGCGAGACCTGTTGCATTGCAAATGTTTGTTTTCTTTTCCCTTGACGATTCCAGGTGGAGGCTTGCCTGGTGGTGTTTGAAGCGGGTTGCCAAGGGTGTGACCTATGCAGCCCCAGCGTCTTTTCAGAATTTCTTAATGAGAATGGAGTTGGAAAGTCCCACTGCCATAGGTCGTTGTTGCTGATGGTGTTTGGCCAGTGGATCTGGAGGATTTTCTGCAGACAGGTGGTGATGAAGGTTTGAACTTTGTTGTGGTGGTCACTGTTGTCCTCCAAGTTTTTGCTCCATTCAGAGGGACAGATTTTACGTTGGTGTTAAAAAGCCTGATCTTGGTTTGCAGCGATTGGTTCTTGGAGCTCCAGATCTTCTTCAGCTGAGTGAAGGCAGCCCTTGGTTTGCTGATTCTTGCTTTGACATCTGCGTCTGTGCCGCCCTACTTGTCTATGACACTGCCCAGGTAGGTGAAGGCCTCAACCTCTTCCAGTGAATCGCCTGCAAGAGTGACTGCAGTTATGCTGTCCGTGCTAGCCTTCAGGATCTTGTTTTTTTCTACCTGTGGATGTTGATGCCAAGTTGTGCTGATGTGACTGCCACTTTGCTAACTAAGTTCCAGATATCCCAACAGATCACTCCCTGAACCTGTCCAGTTGGGCTCAGGTCTGCTTGAGACCAGCCAAAACACATGTTCCGGTGAAAGGACTGGGCTGCACAGAGTCCTTCAACTCTAGTTCTTCTGGGTGGGCACTGGGAGGAGAAGGTGATGCCTGGGTAGGGGATGCAACTGGAGGCCCGTTGACATGGAGGCCTCTAGAGTTAAGGAAAGGTTGAACGCAGGGCCAGATTGGGTGAGGGCCTGCTCTTGGGACATCACAGGTTGGTCTTGCTTAAGACCAGGAGGAGACCCAAAAACTTCCTCCGCCTGGCTGGTGGTGTCCACATTCCCTGCCCCCCCAGTATTGTCTTCAGCCTCTAGCCGTTTCTTGGTGACAAATCGTGTTAGTCTCCGGGCGGTTGCATTACCCCTGCTGGAGTTCTTCTTCCTCCTCAGTGGTGGTATCTAGTGGTCAAGCCCACCTTGAGTGGAAGATCTTTGTTTGTGCCTTGATCCTGCTAGGATCTTCCTTGACCTGCCTGGTCTGCTGAAAAGGAATGTGAAAAATGAGTGACTTTTTGAACTTCAATAATGCATATTTATAGAACTTTAACTCAAAGGAAAAATCCTACCATTGTACAAGTGCTGTCATTGTGGAGTCTTTTCAAACCTGTCACGATCCTTTGCTTTCAAACTTAAATGTTGGTCATTTCTGATAGTTATAAGGGAAAATTCATAAAATAACTGCAGAATCATCAATTCAAAAGGGGAGAAAGTGTTGTAGTAAGAGCTTATGTCTGTGAGTAATCCAGTTTAAACTGTTGTAAATGTAGGTTTTTAACGGGTTCCACGCATTGGTTATCTGAGAGGTTAGAGGGACTGTTTTAGATGTTGGCAGATGGAGTTTACTCCACCAGGGTGACAGAGTAATAACCCCTTCGACCTGACGGATTAACCGCAAGCCAAATTTAGAAATTTCCATCAGCCGGACAGACATTTCTCACATTCACAGGAACAACCATCGAAGCGGTTTCTGTGAATGCCTTGTAACCTTGACTTATGGCTCTGTCTAACAGTATGAAGCCATATGGCAAAGCTACAAAGTTTTTTTTCAAAAACCCAGAGCCCAAACAAAAACCCCAAATGCGTTTTTGAAGCAAGACCTCACATTGCTGTCCGCAGCCCTTCGGAAACTCCGGTGCGCGACCTATCCCCGGCCTGGGATCTTGCAACGCTTCCTACGAGGATTTCAGGTGCTGTGTTCAGCGGGACTAATTTGGTTCCTGTATATGGCCCGTGCTCCATTGTGGTCGATCTGAACTTGTGACTTTGTCCCAGTCCGGAGTGACTGGATAACCACAGTTATCGCTTCTTGTTTCTAAGCAATATTTGTACCTAAATCTTTAAACTTACATATCTCCAGTTCTATGGTTTGGATTTTTGTTGTTTTGGTCTTAAATAATTTATTGCATTTTATTCTATTTTTCTAAATAGGTGTGGGGTTTTTCTTGTGTGGTGTTTTCACTTTATTCCTGCTTGAAGTGCTGCATAAATACTTTACACATTGCCTCTGTGTTAAGACTGACTGATTTGTGCCAAGCTACCAGAGGGTTAAGCAGATGGTAATTTAGGATTTGCTTGTGAATTCATCCTGATAGAAGCTGTGGTTGCTGTTTGAGTAGGGTTCTACCCCCCTCAACCAGTAACTCAATTTCCTACTTTGGTGTTCAGTGGTGAGGATTGGGACTTGTGTTTGTGCAGTGCCATACATTGGTTTTGTGTTACATTAAAAATCAGAGATAAATAATTTAATACGAATTGATGATTTTACTGGGTTTTTTAATCTGATACTGAGAGAACACATGTTCAATATCTGTTTTTACAGAGCTGCACCAGCACCAGATTGATAGTAAGCTCACTGATCCCAGGGATCTTTCTAAGGAGGCAGACCTCTGGGTCAGCAGTAGAGTATCCAAAAAGGTATCTGGGGCATGGCACACAATACCCAGAGGCCATCCTTCTGAGGTGGGTGACTGTACCTGCTGTGCCTGGGGCCCTGAGAGGGATTTTTACCCATATGGGGTTCCCCAAGTAAGTGGTGTCTGAGAGAGGGGCAAACTTAATGTCAGTGTACATGCATTCCATGTGGGGTGTGTGGGATAACCTATAAGTTCTCCACACCCTGGCCTATAACCCTCAAACAAACGGGCTGTTGAGAGATTCAACAAGACCCTAAATGGCATGATAATGGGCCTTCCAGAGCCCATTATGTAGAAGTGGGGCGTCCTCTTGCCATACTTGCTGTTCACCTACAGGGAGGTGCCACAGAAGAGGGTTGGGTTTAGCCCATTTGAGCTCCCCTATGGACACCCTGTTAGGGGACATCTCAGCCTTGTGAGAGAGGGGTGGGAGCAGCTTCCTGGAAACACCCTCAGGATGTAGTCAGCTACATGCTGGCTCTCTGTAACTAGATGCAGTGCTTCTGGAAGAAGGCTAAAAACAATCTTGAGGCCAGTCAAGAGGTAAAACCAGAAGGCTACTTTGGTGGAGTTGCAGCCTGGCCAGAAGGTGTTGGTCATGGAACCTGTGGAGCTCATCAAGAGTGATAGATAGGTCCATATGACGTGAACGAGCAGAAGGGGAAGACCACCTACCTGGTGGATCTCAAGACCCCTTGAAACCCCTAAAGGGTGCTCCACATAAACTGCCTCAAACAATGCTTTGAGAGGTCTGAAGTCATCATGCTCCTGGTGACAGATGATAGAGTGGAAGAGGAGAGTGACCCTCTCCCTGAACTCCTGTGTACCCAGGAGCATGATGGGTCAGTAGAGGGCATTAATCTCTCCCCTATTCTGACCCCAGAGCAGCAGAGTGACTGTCACCAGTTACTGGGGCAGTTTTCTTCTCTGTTCTCCCTCACCCCTGGGCTCACTACTACTGTACCCACAACATTGATACTGGGGACAGTATGCCTGTCAAAAACAAGGTCTACAGGTTGTTGGTTAGGGTGAGGGCCAGCATCAAGGAGGAAGTCTCCAAGATGCTGGTGATAGGGAGGATTGAGCCTCCATCGGTCCCTGGTATGGCCCAGTAGTGCTGGTGCCCAAGGCTACCCCACTGGGCACCACCCCAGAACTATGTGGACTACCAAGGACTCAATTCTGTCATTAAAACTGTCGCTCAGCCCATCCACCAAGTTGAGCCAATAGACAGGCAGGGCACTGCCAAATTCCTCAGTACTTTTGATCTCATATCAGGGTACAGGCAATTTGCTCTGACTGAGGGGAGGGGGGCAAAAGAAAGGTCTGCATTCTCGAACCCAGTCCAAGGTGATGCCTTTTGCCACTTTTCAAAAGTTGGTGAACAAGGTCCTGGCTGGGAAGGTGGCATTCTGTGCCGCCTACCTAGATGACATAGCTGTCTTCAGCTCTAGCTGGGAAGAACACCTGTACCACCTCCAGGGGCTGCTTCAGGCCCCGCAGCTGGGGGGCCTGACTATCAAGGCCAGTAAGTGCTAGATAGGGTAGGGTACAGTTGTATATCTGGGCCACATTGTGGTTAGGAGTAAGGTGCAGCCCTCCAGTCCCAGATTGTGACTTTCCTGGTAACCCCCCAAAAACACAGAGGTGAGGTCCTTACTGAGTCTCACAGGAGATCTGTTAAGAGTTATGGCACCACTGTTGCCTCCTTAACTGAGCTGACTACAAAGAAGCAGCCCAAAAAGGTGACCTGGACAGTGGCCCGTGAGAAAGCCTTTGACACCCTTAAGGAGGCCATGTGTACAGCACCTATACTCAAGGCTGCTGAATTGTCCTAGGAGTTCGTTGTGCAGACAGATGCTTTAGTGCATGGCCTAGAGGCTGTCCTAGCACAGTTAAATGAGGAGGGCCTAGACCAACTGGTCTTCATTAGCAGGAGGTTACTTCCCCGGGAACAGAGGTGGAGTGCTATTGAGAGGGAGGCCTTTGCTGTGGGTTGGACACTGAAGAAGCTGAGACCATACCTGTTTGGGACACACTTCTAGGTTCAGACAGATCACAGGCCCGTCAGAATGGCTCATGCAAATGAGGAGTAAAAATCCTAAGCTGTTGAGGTTGTCCATCTCTTTACAGGGATAGATGTTACAGTGGAACACCCTCTTGGCTCAGACCATGACAATGCTGATGGTCTCTCCAGGTTCTTCTGCCTTAACAACGATAACTTCCAGGAGTTTGGGTAGTTCTCCCCACTTTCATCTGGGGGGGACCTTGTCAGCCTTTGGATGGTCTTCCCCCACACCTTTTGGCTTACTTCTCCCTTTTTGCTGATCTCGTTTTTGGCCCAACTCTTCAGTACACCTCTGTAACTGTGGAAGACTCCGTAGGGTGGCTGTGCTGCTCTGCTGCAAGAAGGACTGCTACTCTACTGCCCTGCTGCCTGGGCGAGAAGGACTGGACCTTCATCTTGAACCCAGGAACACAACAGTAACTTTAAGGGCTAGTTGGCTGGCCTCCTGAACAGAGCCTCAAGGACCGAAAAGTCTCCAACCACCTTGAACTCTGCTCATGGACTCCATCTGCTGTGAGTCTTGCCCCCTTGGAAGTAGGACTGAAGGTGCTCTGCTAGTCCAGCTGTGGTCATTTGGTTAGAACGGACACAGCACTATGCATCTTCTTGCAGCTCTGCATCAGAACCGCAACTGTGCAGCACATCCCCAAAGCAGGACCTCGCATTACAGCTCCTCGGAACTGCCGCTGCATGACACATCCCAACACAGGACTTCACTTCGCAAGTGTTTGTTGATGGCAACCTTGACGACGATGCAGGATCTCGCATCACAAGCACCTTCAATAGCTCCATCTGAACCGCCGCTGAGCGACGCATCCTCAACATGGGATCTCGCAATGCTCTGTAACCAGGATTTAAGGTACTTGGTTCAGCGGGCCTAACTTGGTCCCTGTATTTGACCAGCACTCTATCGCGGTCGGCCTGAAACTTGTGAATTTGTCCCGGTCAGGCACGACCAGATAACCATAGCTGGTGCTTTCTGCTTCTAAGCATTATTTCTACTTACATTTTTTAACTTGCATATCTTAGGTTCTAACCATTGGATTTTAGTTTTTTTGGTCTCCAATAATTATTACATTTTATTCTTTTTTAAATTGGTGTGGGGTTTTTCTTGTGTAGTGTTTTCAGTTCATTACTGTTTTAGGTGCTGCATAAATACTTTTGAAATTGCCTCTAAGTTAATCCTGACTGCTTTGTGCCAAGCTACCAAAGGGTTAGGCACAGGCTAATTTGGGGTTTGAATGTGACACAACTCTTACAGAAACAGTGGGTGCTTCTTGAGTAGGGTTTCTACACCCTCAACCAGTAACCCAATTTTCACACCCAGGTACCTTGATGTGGGCATAGATGAGGGACAAGTTCTACACATATAGACCCCATTTCATGGTGAGGTTTGCACCATGCAAAAGGCTACCCCCTGCATGGTCAAGGCATCTGAATCACAACCTGAAGAACCCAAATTGTGTTCCATAATGGCTCATGTATGTATGTGTGCGCTATTGTACCTCTGTGGAGATGCTATTGTGGGATGTTTATAGGGTGTGAGGAGATGAGGCAAAAGAAGATACCTGGCATCACCTGCCACAAAGAAATGTGAATTGTTTATAAAGGAAACTCTATTGTAATTGTAATACAACATGGTTATATACATGCAGTGTGTGTCAGAGTAATGTGTGTGTATTGTATTGTAGTGATTATTGATGATATTTGAGGCATCACCCCCGATTCACATGCAGCATGAGGGTGAGGCATTGTTACTTACCAATGAGCCACATATCACCGAAATCCCCAGCAACCAAGTGACAGGCAAGAGGATCACAGTCGGAAAATGTAGTTGCCATGTGTGCTTCCAGGAAAGCTAGTGTACACATCAGTGAAGCAGCCCCTGGCATTGCAGGCAGCCTGTGTGCTGATAGAGTTCTGGTGGTGTCTGTTTCGGAAAAGATCTGCTGTGCAGTGAGGTGGCTGAAGTGCCACATGGGTGCTGTCAATAGCACTTAGCGCATGAGAGAAGTAGTCAAAGGCAAAAACTTCCCTTACTACTGTTGAGATGAGTTCCGGAAGAACCACAGGAACACCGGGTAGGTTTAAAGAGAAGATTTAATCCAGACCACATCCAACCACCTCGACGATCCAGCAGCAACTGACAACCGTCGAGTGCCGCCAGCCTCACATTCTAAAGAACACAAGAACATGAACGCTCCATACTAAGGTAAGGTAAACATTATAAAAGGACAAGCTGTAATGGCATAAGAAGGTAAGTTACATCACAACACATCCTCCTCCTTAATGAAACAAAACCAGGAAATAACAGAAAAAAGAAAGAAAAAGAAAGAAAATAAAGGATCAAACAGTAACATAATCCTGCAGATACAAAGGAGGTCTGCGAACTCTAACACCGGGATCAACCTGGTTCCCTGGACTGACATCATGACTATCCACCTGTTCGCCATGGTTGACATGATTGACATCATCATGACCCATCCTCTGTGGAAGAGGAACAAGAGATGAATTGAGATCATGCGGGCAATGATTGGAAAGATCATCCGGTAAAAACATAGCACCAGAACATCCTTCATCGTTACCAGATTGCTTGACATTCAATCCACGCTTCTGGTATAGAGCCACTCTTCGCAAATTCCATTTTTGACCACCTTCAACAACAGCAAAGTATTTAGCAACACTGACAACACGACAAGGTCCCTTAAATTTGCTCAAAACCAGCTTTCACTCTGCCACATTTCAATTTGACCCAATTCCCAACCAAAAATTTGGAGGAGACAAAATCGTGAAGACGTTCACCTCCAGACAACACCCAATCCTTCAACCACGCAGGGACAAGACGAGAACCAGGAACACATCCTCTCATAACCTGAAAAGGTGATAAATGGGTAACACTATGCACTGTAGTGCGATAAGCCCATAGCATTTCTTCAATGAGACGTCTGGGAGCTTGTCCATTGGCCAAAGCAAGTTGAATGGTACCTTTTACTAACCTGTTGGCCCTCTCCACCATTCCATTTCCCATAGGATTGTAAAGAGAGGAGCATGAATGTTTAACTCCACACTTTTCCAAAAAACACCGCATTTCACCTGAAGTTAATTGCGTGCCGTTGTCAGTCAACAACATATGCGGCACACCCTCTTCTAAAAATAACTTTTCTAACACCTCAATAGTGGACTTGGTTGTGACATCCCTCAAGAACCTAACAACAAGCCATCTTGAGTGAACATCTATTATAACAGCTGCAAAGCGCATGTCCACAGATAATTCAGATAGAGGACCAATAAAGTCTATACACATCGTGTACCAGGCCTTCCCCGGATCAGTAATATGACCCATAAGACTCTGATTGCTGACCTTGAGTCTTTTTTCACTCTCCTTGCAAAGATTGCAAGTTTCAACCCACCTGCGAATCTGGTCATCCATCCCAGGCCACCAACACTCCTGTTTAATCCTCCTGATGGTCATGCCCTGAACCAGATGTCCTTCATGAGCTAATTTGAAAATGTGCAAGCGAAGTCCACAAGGAGGCACAAACCTATCGCCTCTCATGACAACATCAGAACCACTTACTGATAACTCATCTAAAAGTTTCCAAAAAGGTCTAACAGCAAGCGGTACCATATTCTCACGGGGAGCGCCTTTCTTAATCATGATGATGACTTTCCTCAAAGTGGTATCCAAACGCATTTCATCCAACCACTGGGCCTTGGAAAGAGCACCCAAGCTACATTCACAAACCTCACTCACAAAAGCCACAGCCTCCTCGGATTCAAGCTTCTTTACCACATCTTCATCAACATCTTTCCAATCTAAAGACATACGAGACAAACAGTCGGCTTGCAAATTCCTCCATCCATGAATAAATTCAACATTGTATAAATATTCCTGCAACCTGGCAGCAAATCTGGCCAGACGTGCCGACCCTTTCCCAGCGCCACCAGCAGATACAATTTTCAGCAGAGGCTTGTGATCTGTCCTCAATACAAATCTGGAACCCCACAAGTATACTCTAAAGTACTCAACGCCCCAGGCTGCAGCAAGAGCTTCCTGCTCAGTTACGGAATAGTTCCTTTCTGCTTGCATAAGAGTCCTAGAGGCAAAGGCAATTGTTCTTTCAACCCCACGTTGATTTTGGGATAAGACAACACCAATACCTGTGAGAATGGCATCAACTGTGAGATAAGATTTGCATGCCGACTTGAAAGGAGATAAGATACCCGCATTGCAAATCTCATTTTTGATATTTAAAAATGATTCTTGTTGTTCCTTATCCCACACATATTTAGTTCCTTTACGTAATAGACTCCTCAAGGGTTCCGAAATGTCAGCAAAACCTCTTACAAATTTGGAATAATATTCCACAAGGCCTAGAAAAGACCTGAGTTGATCTTTGTCCTTGGGACACGGAGCATTTCTTATAGCAGCCAACAAATTCCGTTTGGGAGCTATTCCACCACTAGAAATGGTGTAGCCAAGATATTCAACTTGTTCAGATAAGAACTCACATTTCTCTTTATTGACCGTTAAACCTGCCTGTTCAGACTTCCATAATACTTGTCTAAGCAGAGCATTATGTTCCTCAACCGTTTTCCCTGAAACCAAAATGTCATCCTGAAAGTAAACCACCCCAACCAGCCCCTCAAACATGTTGGACATCATTCTCTGGAAAACACTCGCAGCCGACGCCAAACCGAACGGCATACGAGTGAATTGGAAAGTGCCCTCGGCTGTAATGAAAGCAGTGAGTGATTTGGACTCAGGGTGTAACTTGATTTGGTGATAAGCACTTCTCAAATCTATCTTGGAGAAGTGCTTACCACCACCCACAGATTGTAACAACTCGTTAATGTTGGGCAAGGGAAAGGTATCAGTAATAATGTCTCGATTGAGCGATCTCAAGTCAATGCAGAATCTCAAACGACCATCAGATTTGAGGGTCAAAACAACTGGAGAAATCCACGAGGAAGCCTCCACGGGTTCAATGACACCAGACTTTAACAACTCTTGTAAGAGATCTTTAAGGCCTTGCCTCACCGACAGTGGTATTTTTCTAAGTTTGTGTTGCACTGGACAAGCATCTGGTTTTAGTATTATCTTATGAAGATAACCTTTCACGCACCCAAGTCTATCTTCAAACACCTTATGTGCATCCTGTAAGATATGATAAATCTGAATTTCATCTTCAACTACCATAATTTGGTTGGGGGACCTTGGGTTAATGACAATATGTAGATCGTACTGGTGCATCCAACCAAGAATTGGTGGACCATCCCTAGCAACGTAAATTTTCCCTTGAGTGCTCCTGGTGCCAAAACTAATAGTACCATACATATAGCCCAATATGTCAATCGACTGCCCCTGGTAACCAACAGGATTGATGTCCTTGTTAGATAAAGAAACCCCCTTCCAAAATGTTTGAAAAAGAGACTCGGGAATGATGGTGAACATAGAGCCTGAGTCCACCATGAGAGTAACACATTGTCCACACACATTAAATTCAGCAGAAAGTCTGGTCAGTCTACGTAAGTCTTGATTGACTTCACCAAGAAGGCAATCAGTGCCCTCTTCTAAGACTAAAACCCTGTTAAGTGGTTGTTTGAGATCAGAACATTGTTGAACAACATTAACCTTAGATTTATACCTGTCAGAACTGTCAAATGATTTGCACATGCGTGCATAATGTCCTTTCCGACCACCCTTCTTACAGACTTGGTCTAAGGCGAAACATGTTTTATAATCAGCCATGTGATACTGACTGCCACATCTCAAACACTCCCTGCTTTTGAGTTTTGATACAGTACCAAAAGTATTCACATTCTTTGCAGTTTTTTTAGAAACTAAATTAACATCAACATCCTCTTCTTTGCAAATGCTTTCAACATTAGCAATTTCAGTTACAGCTTTGTCTCTCCTCCCCAACTCCTTAATACATTTTTGGGATTCTTCGATTACTTTAGCTAAGTCGATAGCTTCTTTAAGCGAGGGATCTTTAGCTGCCCAAAGTCTTTCTTGAATTTTCCTATCTCGACATTGAACAATGAGCTGATCACTAATTAATTCGTCGGTCATTGTCCTAAAACGACACTTCACTGAAAGTTCTCATAATCTGGCTACAAAATCATCAATGCTTTCACCTTCAGATTGAGGTTGGGTGTAAAATGTATATCTTGCCATAACTAAATTGACTTCCTTGGCAAACCTTGTTTCAAGACGTTTGATGGCTTCCTTATAAACATCATCCATGGGTTGACCATTAGGACCCATGGCAACTGGAAGATATTTGAAAATGCGCTGACCCTCACTGCCTAAGACACTAAGTAATAAAGCCTTCTTTCTAGCAGGTGAAAAGTTAAGATCATCAAGTGCTGTGATGTAGTTCTATAACATTTCCACCCAATCTTTCCATATAATTGTGGGAGTGCCAGGCAAAGGTAAAAACAAGGGTGGCATAATCACATTAGGATGTGACTCACACATGACTGTGTGCCTGCTGCTGCCCCTGATTGTGCTCGTTTTTCCTTTCTGTGCCCCCCTTGCTGCCCCTGATTGTGCCTCGCTTTTTCCTTTCTGTGCCCCCTTGTTACCCCTGATTGTGCTCGCTTTTCCTTTCTGTGCCCCCTTGCTGCCCCTGATTGTGCTCGTTTTTTCCTTTCTGTGCCCCCTTGCTGCCCCTGATTGTGCTCGTTTTTCCTTTCTGTGCCCCTTGCTGCCCCTGATTGTGCTCGTTTTTCCTTTCTGTGCCCCCTTGCTGCCCCTGATTGTGCTCGTTTTTCCTTTCTGTGCCCCCTTGCTGCCCCTGATTGTGCTCGTTTTCCCTTCTGTGCCTGTTTCCCGCCGCTGCGCCCTGCGGCCCCGCCCCCTCACTGCCCATTCGCTGCCCCATTCCCTGCTCCTCCCTCCCACCTCCCCATTTATGGCGGCCGCTGCGTGGTGAAGAGAGCGACCCCTGACCTTAACTGGTAGGTCGCTCCCCCACCACACAGCTCCGTCTGTGTGCCCTGCTGCTGCCCCTGATTGTGCTCGTTTTCCTTTCTGTGCCCCCCTTACTGCCCCTGATTGTGCTCGTTTTTGCCTTTCTGTGCCCCCCTTGCTGCCCCTGATTGTGCTCGTTTTTCCTTTCTGTGCCCCCTTGCTGCCCCTGATTGTGCTCGTTTTTTCCTTTCTGTGCCCCCCTTGCTGCCCCTGATTGTGCTCGTTTTTTCCTTTCTGTGCCCCCTTGCTGCCCCTGATTGTGCTCGTTTTTCCTTTCTGTGCCCCCTTGCTGCCCCTGATTGTGCTCGTTTTTTCCTTTCTGTGCCCCCCTTGCTGCCCCTGATTGTGCTCGTTTTTCCTTTCTGTGCAACCTTGCTGCCCCTGATTGTGCTCGTTTTTTCCTTTCTGTGCCCCCTTGCTGCCCCTGATTGTGCTCGTTTTTCCTTTCTGTGCCCCCTTGCTGCCCCTGATTGTGCTCGTTTTCCCTTCTGTGCCTGTTTCCCGCCGCTGCGCCCTGCGGCCCCGCCCCTCACTGCCCATTCGCTGCCCCATTCCCTGCTCCTCCCTCCCACCTCCCCATTTATGGCGGCCGCTGCGCGGGCGCGCCGCTGGCGCGCCGAAGGCGCGCCTAAGGCAAGCCCGTCTGTGCCCGTCCGCGCCATGACCACGCCCAGCGCCAGACCCCCTGGTCCGGGCATCCCCCGTGCCCGCCACATCAACAGACGCCGATACGACGCCAGCACCCTCCACGCACTCAACCCCGGAAAAGATCACGCCTGCTACCAGGCCACCCCGAAGCGCACCCAAGGGCCCTTCACCTGCCGGAACTGCAGCTTCGCCAGCACCCGCCCCGCCAAACCACCGCCCAGGAAAGAACCCAACTACCTCAGATGCATCCTCCTCAACACCACCTCCGCCCGCAAACACGCCATCGAACTCTGGGACCTTCTCGACTCAACCTCCCCAGACGTCGCATTCCTGACGGAGACCTGGCTGAATCCCGCTTCAGCCCCCGACATCGCCAATGCTATCCCGGACGGATACAAGATCACCCGCAGGGACCGCACCAACGGAGTCGGAGGAGGCATCGCCATCGTCCACAGGAACACCCTCAGAGTCTCAACCAACACCGACGACACCCTCAGCACCGCCGAACACATGCACTTCCAGATCCACACCGATCCCAACACCACCCTCAGAGGAACCCTCATCTACAGACCCCCGGACCCCGACCACAGTTCAGCGATTCCATCGCTGACTTCGTCAGCACACACGCCATCGCCTCCACGGACTACATCCTCCTCGGGGACCTGAACTTCCACCTTGAGAACAACAAGGACACCAACTCCACCACCCTGATCGACAACCTCGCCACCCTCGGACTCAGACAGCTCGTGACTACACCCACCCACGCCGCCGGCCACACGCTAGACTCCATCTTTTCCGCAAGCCCACACGTCTCCTTCAACCACACCTCCGAACCCCACTGGACTGACCACCACTGCATCCACTTCACCTACAGGAAGCCCACCATGCACCACCGCACCGAACAAATGCCTCGCCGCTGCTGGAGCAGAGTCACGGAAGACCAGCTAACCACAACCCTCGCCCTGAGCCCACCCGCCGAACCCTCCGACCCCGACACCGCCGCCCGCAACCTCAGACAGTGGATCGACGACTGCGCCAACACCCTCGCCCCGCTCAAGAATCCGCCCAACAGCCACACCAGCAAGAAAGCCACCTGGTTCACCGAAGACCTCCAGGCCTCCAAACGAACATGCCGAAAACTGGAGAAGATCTGGCTCCACGAACGGACAGCGGACAGCTACGCCGCCCACAAGAGCGCCACCCGCAGTCACCATCACCTCATCAGATCCGCCAAAAGGGCCTCACTCAAAGACCGCCTAGACAACAACGCACACAACAGCAAAGAGCTCTTCAACATCGTGAAGGAACTCTCCAACCCCAGCTCCAACACCAACGACATCCAGCCGTCGCGAGACCTGTGCGACTCACTGGCCACCTTCTTCCACCGCAAAATCGCCGACATCCACGACAGCTTCAACACCACGACCGCCCCGGCAACCACCGAGACCACTGCCCCCACAACCACCAACCGCCTGCTCTCCTGGACCAACATCAACGACGAGGACACCAGCGAGATCATGAACACCATCCACTCCGGTTCACCGCTAGACCCGTGCCCTCACCACATCTTCAACAAAGCCAGTACAGCCATCACGCCCCATCTCCGGAAAATAATCAACATCTCCTTCGAGACAGCAACCTTCCCGGAAAGCTGGAAGCACGCCGAGATCACCGCCTTACTCAAGAAACCCAAGGCAGACCCCAAGGACCTCAAGAACTTCCGACCCATCTCTCTGCTCCCGTTCCCCGCGAAGGTCACCGAGAAAATCGTCAACAAACAACTGACCCGCTACCTCGAGGAGAACAACATCCTGGACCCTTCCCAGTCCGGCTTCCGCAGCAACCACAGCACCGAAACCGCCCTCACCGCCGCCACCGATGACATCAGGACCCTGCTAGACAACGGAGAAACAGCAGCCCTCATCCTCCTGGACCTATCAGCCGCCTTCGACACGGTCTGCCACCACACACTACGAACACGCCTTCACGACGCCGGGATCCAAGAGAAGGCCCTGGACTGGACCACATCCTTCCTTTCCGGCAGAACACAAAGCGTCCGCCTCGCCCCCTTCCGATCCAAGGCCACCAAGATCATCTGCGGCGTACCCCAAGGCTCCTCCCTCAGCCCAACGCTGTTCAACATCTACATGGCACCCCTCGCCCACGTCGCCCGACAGCACAACCTCAACATCATCTCCTACGCAGACGACACCCAGCTGATCCTCTCCCTCACCAAAGACCCTCACACCGCCAAAGCCCACCTCCACGAAGGAATGAAGGCCGCCGCCGAATGGATGAGGACCAGCCACCTGAAGCTGAACTCGGACAAGACGGAGGTCCTCATCCTTGGTTCCAACCCTTCAGCCTGGGACGACTCCTGGTGGCCAACATCACTGGGAACAGCCCCGCCACCCACCGACCACGTACGCAACCTAGGGGTCATCCTCGACCCCACCCTCTCCATGACTAAGCAGGTCAACGCCGTTTCCTCATCCTGCTTCAACATCCTCCGAATGCTCCGCAGGATCTTCAAGTGGATCCCCACCGAAACAAGAAAAACAGTCACCCAGGCCCTCGTCACCAGCAGGCTGGACTACGGAAACGCCCTCTACGCAGGAACGATGGCTAAGCTCCTGAGACGGCTGCAACGCATCCAGAACGCCTCTGCACGTCTTATCCTCGACATCCCCCGACGCAGCCACATCACACCCCACCTGAGAGACCTGCACTGGCTCCCTGTCAACAAGAGGATAACCTTCAAGCTCCTCACCCACGCACACAAAGCACTCCACAACTCCAGACCAGCCTACCTCAACAGACGACTCAGCTTCTACACCCCCACCCGCCAGCTCCGCTCGACCAGCCTCGCCCTCGCCACAGTCCCCCGCATCCGGAAAACGACCGCCGGCGGCAGATCCTTCTCCCACCTCGCCGCCAAGACCTGGAACACCCTCCCCACCAACCTCCGACAGACCCAAGACCTACTGGCCTTCAGAAGACTCCTCAAGACCTGGCTCTTCGATCAGTAGCAGCACCACCCCCCTCTTCCCCCAGCGCCTTGAGACCCTCGCGGGTATGTAGTGCGCTTTATAAGTGACATGATTGATTGATTGATTGATTGACTGATAAAAGGTAAGTGTGTGGCAAAGTCAACAAACAAGTTTTTAAAAGTGCAGAGACACAGTCCAGATATTAAGAAAAACAAAAGATGGCAAAATCGTAAAACAGTCACAAATGAAACGAAGCAGGGTGTGCAGATCACCGAAGTATGACTGCACGGCAGAATGGTGAAGACAAGATGCGCTGGGTAGATATATATATAACGTGGACTCACCAGCGATGCAGCGAAAATACTTTATCACAAAGCAGCTGTAACAGGACACAACAAACAGGTGCTGCCGGTTGTAGGCTGACAGACGTGAGAGTACGGAGACAAACTAATCTAAAATGGCGGGTCGTACATGACGTGAATGACATTGTGCACGGCATACGTTGGGCACGCACTGGGAATTCAGCGTGAGTTACGCAGTGCGTTCCAGAGACAAGCAGATGACGTAGGTAGGAAGGTATTGGAACGTCGAGCTCGGGGAGATGCGCGCGATCCTAACGGCAGCGCAAACTCCAAGATAAATAAAAATATGCACAGTACCTTCAGATAAATGTTGAACAAAGAGCCATCGGAGAGATCAAGTAGAGCAACGAGGCAACAGTATCCAGAAACGGCAAGGAGAGGAGAGAAAGCGAATCCAGGGATCACCAGGTTGTGCTCATAATCGCCGAGAAAGGAGGCACGAGATCGTCACCAGAATTGTTGAGATGAGTTCCGGAAGGACCACAGGAACACCAGGTAGGTTTAAAGAGAAGATTTAATCCAGAGCACAACCTGGCATCCAACCACCTCGACGATCCAGGAGCAACTGACAACCGTTGAGTGCCGTCAGCCTCACATTCTAAAGAACACAAGAACATGAACGCTCCATACTAAGTTAAGGTAAACATTATAAAAGGACAAGCTGTAATGGCATAAGAAGGGAAGTTACATCACTA
Organism: Calotriton arnoldi; assembly: GCA_963921515.1. NCBI lineage: Eukaryota > Metazoa > Chordata > Amphibia > Caudata > Salamandridae > Calotriton > Calotriton arnoldi. The sequence goes on from CAWUFW010006708.1 coordinate 1,071,099, forward strand.
CAACTACACATGGCCTCTCTGCCAATGACTGTGGCATGAAGATAAACTGGTTATCTCTTCTGTTGAGGTATCTCAGTACCTGATGCAAGCATCAAGACTGGCTCACCTGTGGGATGCCAAGGTGGTCAGAGATGCTCTTCGGCCATGAGTGCAGCCTGTATTTTGACATAGGATGGGATAGCCTGGGAGTGGCTGTAGGTGAATCAAGCTAATGCTCCCAGTCAGCAATAATGTCCATGATCGCATCAGGTCAGAAGCAGTATCTGTCAATGACAGTTTCCTAGACATCCTAAAGCTCTTAATGGATTGCCTGTAAATTCTTTCTCTCTCCTCAAAGAATTATTCCTCAAAATGCCGAGCAAACCTACAAAGATATTCACCCACAAAGTGAATGCAGCAAAGGTTGTTTGGTGTATGAGTTCATTTTTTATGTTATGTGGTCTGCCTAACTGTGACTGGTTGTTGTTAAAATGTGTTTCATCTGGTGATTTGTGGTGGAGTTGAGAGCAATCACTCCTTGCATAACCAGGCATGTTCCAGGTGTGGTAATCCTTGTTATGTAAATTTCCAGCTTTTGCATCAGAGGGAAAATGTAAAAATTTTTTTTACCCTGGTTCAAACAATTAACAGCATTTTTTTCTGTAAATTTCTTTAAAAAATCCACGCAATGTAAAATTGTCAATGGAATTTACAGTAAAAAAATTACAAAGATATTTGATGGGGGATCCAAAAAATATTACTTTACATAGGACTAAAAAAAAAAGTTTCACTAATTTGTATATTAATCAAAGAAATACATGTAGCTTTATTTGCTTTTAAATTTCTGTAGTTTTTTGTTGGCTCCATTGATTTGTATGGGATGGTGTTGCAGTCCCATGGTTGGACCATGTGTGATACTGGATTCTAAGGATGAGCTGGAGTACATGTACTACTGTTTTGGGTCCTTTTTGGCTGTAGCATTTTTATATGTGCACTTTGTGAATATGAATGGGCTTACTCTTTTATGGGTGGCCCTTTTCAATCCATAATTACTTCTCCATTAACCCTTTCCCTTTAGTACTAATTATTCCCAATGTTCCAGCCACTCCCTTTTGTCCCTCTCACATTTACTACTCAAATGTATACTTACATATGCAGAAATCCTTAGTCAAGGTGGAAATCTATGCACAGAAAAAGATAGGAGATGCGGAACCTCCAAACGTAGGCTTGTGAATAGCATTTTGTCGTATCTTAATAGTTCTATTGCAGAACTACTAAAAATGCTACAAAATGCAGTTTGTGAATAGTCCCTGATTTCCCAAATTCACTCTGCCATCTCGTACTGCCCGAAACAACCTCTAACCCAAACAAGCAGGATCACTGTCATTTTATTGTACAGATGTAGTTTCTGGCATAACCTCCACATAGTCATTAATCAATGCTCTAAGTAGGAACTCCTGAATAATATCAAGCCCTGTGTATATCACAAATATCCCTAGATCAGTATTTTAATCCACATATTTATCAGTATCAAGAAAAAAAGCCCTGGACTCAGTGTTTGACTGGACAAGACAAAACTAGCAAGCATGTAGGCAGATAGTCCAGGATCTGCTTTCAAACCATGTCAAGTGTGGGACCTTTTCTATCCATGTTAAAAGTAAGTCTTTCCATTGCCAAAATATTCCAGAGGTGACTTTGCTAATGACTTTTGGAAGAAGGTTGGGATTTTTTCCAGTGGAAAACTAATGATATCTTAAATGCAATCCTTTTATGTCTCCACGTCATTCCTCCTTTTATGATCTGAGACCCAGAAGCACTACCCCTAGGGCCGTCACAATTGAATAACCCTGTATGCTAGGCTCTGAGAAGCTCCTGCAAAAATATGATCAGTTAGGTCAATGCTGTGAGGGTTAAGGGGGTTAGAATAATAGGTGCTTATTTATACCGCCATAAGGAAAAACCACATGCACTATGGCAGCAGGGGGAGGTGGCAAGGGAGTTCCTAAACATCCAACATGGCATCTATGGGGGACCAGGGTAGGGCACATTAGAAGACAAGTAGGAGCAGAATAGTATTTAAAGAGACTGTGTTAAACTAATTAGTTTCCTGGTTTTTAGTAATGGTTGCAATATTTAACCATAAGTGAGATACTGAAACTTTGCGTGGCAACTGTTACATTTGTTAAGGTTTCCCAGCTTTTGCATTTCAGATAGCATCCATCTTTGTGTATCCCCCACTTTTATTATTTTTTCCCTTACCTCAGGTCCCTCAGTGTTAGGAATTCCTACCACAGTTTACGCTGCATGACCTGATCGTCTTCCATTCTTGTGAGCATTAAACTTTGCTGTGAGGCTGGTGACATTGGCATCTGTGTGTTCTAGGATAATGGGCTTGGTCGACTCGAGGGATCTGCACTGCTCTAGTAGGAGAATGTCTGGTAAACAGCTCTTGTTATTGTGTCTTCTTTTGTGTAATCCCTATTCAAAATACTTTGCCCTAATAAGTGTATACTGTCCTTTGCCACAAAGGTTTAACCTAGACTACAGAAACTGAGAAAGAGCCTTGTTACAACCAACCCTTTCATGTGAAAGGAGAAGTCTATGCCAGGATTCCTCTCTCTCCCTTCCCTTTTTCTCCCTTGAGGTCTTGGTGGTAACTGTGTTCCTCCAGCATTGTCAAGACTACAGATAAGGGTTTGTGATTAGCATCAGGGTACAACGTTCCTCAAAACCCTGACAAATAACACCAAATATGCGGCAAGCCCCAACCAATGCACTATCACTTCAGGAGACAGATTTGGTATATGTGGCATAATTTAGACTTGATACAGTACCAGTCATCTAACCTGTTCTAGTGCATTCCCCTACTCAGAGCACTCCTCAAACATCTGGACATATCCTCCCATAGTGGATACCTTTCTGGCTCAGTGATCACCTTCCCAGTGGCATGTCATATGTGTTCCTATGTGTCTATTAAGATGTAGGGATAGAGGATATCAATGTATAACAAATGGTGGAGATAGCAGTGGTACCAATGTGTGCCACAAACCTTTCAGATATAATCTTTTCTCTCAGTGTCTAATTGGTGGATGCATCACCCAGAGTCTAATCTGTGCGTAGTGTATTCCCCTGCTCCCCCAAATTCCCATCTGCACTGTTCAAAAGATCTTATTGACCCCCTCTGAAAAGTCTTAGATCACCCAGTATTACCCAGTCTCCAACAACCGAAGGGACCTACTCCACTGCTCGGGCTAAACTCTCCCATAACGTGAATAGTGGGGTAGTGTGAAGGGAACTAAATTAAGTTATATCTTATTGCTGTCTTTTCCCATTGTGTCAGAGCAATTCTCATTGAGGTACTTTTGTAACTCAATGAGGTCAGCCATCCCACAATATCCTACATGTAATGTATTGGTCCATAAAGATCCATGGGCTAGTTTACGAACAGTAGTAATAGCGATGACCAAATACTGATTTTTGTGAATCGCTATTTGGTAATCGCTATTACTGATGTACAAAGGTGTTATCTAGCCCTTATTCCCTAAATGGCGTTTCAGTAGTGAGTTGCAAATAGAGCTACCTCATAAATATTTATGAAGTAGGTCATAATTTGCAAGTCACTAGCATTCGCTGGCATCACAATGATGGTGGCCTGCCAGGGTCAGCAGACCACCATGTCTGTGACTCCTTTTAAATAAGCAATCATTTTTAAAAAATGCAACCTGTTTTTCTTAAAGGAAAACGGAAGTGTTTAAAAATAAAAATGAAATGTTTCATTTTTTTTTTTTTTTAAATAGCCAGTGAGTGGTCCATGGGACCACTGCCTACTCTTAAAAAAATATTTTTAAACCTTCTCCTTGGAGAAGGGGTCCCAAGAAGACCCCTTCCCATTTGTTAATGGGTTAACACCAGCTTTCAGTTGGTGGTAAAGTACGAATGTTTTGGGACCGCATTTCGTTTGCAAAACATTAGTACATACCGTTCAGATACCCTATTTGGAAGGCACGCCCTGAACATGTCCCTTCAAAATAGCAATTCTGTTTGTGTTCGCAAACCTAAACTGCGTTTTGGTTACAAGTTACTGAATCGCAATTTGGAGTTTGTACATTACAAAAAGCATTTTTGCGGTTGCAGATGGCCTGATTCTGCAAATCAGGCTGTTTGCGACAGCAAAACTGCTTTGTATATCTAGCCCCAAATCTTATCTGACTTTGTCTGATGCCAATCAGAAGGGGTACATAGTTCATTAGTGCAGTAGAAAACCAGGCAGCGAAAGGTCCCCATGTAACTTTGTTTTCTGTAATAGTCCAATTGGGAGAATCAGTTTTCTAATTTTCTAATTATTATTAGAAATTAGCCTCTATAGTGCATCAAAGAATTCTTAATCAATCTTAATTGGTAGAGCCTGAAACAACTATAATATCCTAGCAAGGGCCTTCATTTGCATTCTACTAACCTACCCCATCCAAGACATAAACACCAGGGTCCATCCCCACAAGTCATTCTTTACAGGCAAAAAAAAGGATGGAAAGCTAGCCCAAATAAGATACCAAATAAGAACTTGAGTGTTGAGGCTAACAGAATTGCTGAGCAGGTCCTCATGCCAGCTCCCCCTGCAACAGTTCTCCTGTCCAGCTTGCCCGCAGTCCCCTAGCCTCTGCTGCCTTAGGTTTGTGCCTCCTCTGCTTGTTTTCTTTTCATGTTCTGCCACCTTTTTGGCTCACTTTCTGCTTGTTTTTCTGCCTTTTTCTGCCCTCTATTTTTGCCTTCCTCTGCTCGTTCTGCCCATTATTGTGCATCTTTCTACTCATTTCTGACCTTTATTTTTCCTCTTTCTGCTCATTTCTGCAATTATCTTTCCTCTTTCTGCTCGTTTATCACCTGACTCTTAGACAGAAACGTCACAGCCACAGCGCCCAGATACCCCTAGGGATGACAGTGCTATACAAATGCTGATAGATTGATTGATTGCTTGCAATGCTGAATGTGCAAAAACACGTCCCAATCTATGGTGACGTGAGAAACTTTAACTTCTTCAGGTTTGTTTAATCCCGACTACACATTCAAATGAAAAAAAATAGTTCAACAAAAGCTGAAGCAACCACAGAACACAACATTTTCAAATAAAAATATAGGAAGTGGGGGAAGAATAAATGGGACAAGGACATAAATAGGTCGAGGGGTGATGACATTATCAGCTTTACCAGAGCAACATTAAGACTAGTTTCAAGCGTTATATGTAATTGGGAGATCTTGACAGAGAAAAAGGTTGACATTACTAAGGAGTGTCCCATCTGTGGAGAGACAACTATCCGAGCCACTCGATTTAGGAACTTCTTCCATCTCAGGAATGTGATTAAGCAAGGTAAAACACTCTGAGGCTGGTTGGTTTACAAAAAGACTTAGCTATCTTGGAAGGAAGAACTGACACCCAAGTCCTTTGCAGCAATGTGTTTAACGAGGCAGGCATGACACTGGGCATTTCACCACTGTTAGTAACTTGAGGGTGTAAAGTCCCCCCATTTTGTTGCGATTTCTAGGATTGCAATGGCAATGTTATGTCCTATAATCTATATTAGCTACCTGCTCAGATATTTAGCTGGTGAGACTGAGAGAGTGTGTGCAGTAGTTGCAGAGCGATGGAGGACAGAATTGAAGAATGGGAAGGATCGCCCTTCTATAAGGTATCTTGAAGGGACTTTCAGGTAGTCATAGGTTATTTTTTTAAATTTAAAATCGCGCCTGGGGCCCCGCTCTACTTACTCATGAGAGGGGATTGAGAGTCCTGGATTTTTTACATGATTCAGTAGAGCCACTCACTATATTAATGTGTCACTGTGAGGTGGATCCAGTAATCATAGAAAAGCAGGTGAACCATCAGAATCCTGAATTTGTTTACTACATTAATAGAAGGTTATCCCACATTGCTGAAAGATGAGGCAACAGAGAAAACAATATGGATGAGAGCGAGTATGTTGATCCCTTGCATGATTAAAGTTATTGAGTAGAACATTACAGTGGCAGAAGAGTCTTCTTTTAACCCCTTCACTGCTAGGCCTTTTCCCCTCCTGTGCTAAGCCTTTTTTTGGCTATTTGGGGTAGTTCGCGCTTAGGCCCCTGTAACCTTTTGACCACATAAGGTATCCATGCCAAATTTGCGTCCTTTTTTTCCAACATCATGGGGATTCTAAAGGTACCCAGGGTTTGTGGATTCCCCTGGAGGGGACCCAGAAATTAGCCAAAATACAGCTAAATTGTGGGTTTTTGGGGAAAAATGCGAAAAAAGGGCTACAGATGAAAGCATCTGTTTTTTTCCCTGCAAATGGCATCAAATAAGGGGTTGTGGTGCTGAAATCACCATCTTCCCAGCTTTCAGGGACAAGCAGACTTTTGTCAGAAAACCAAAATTTTGTACACAGTTTTGGCATTTTTCTGGGACATAGCCTATTTTTGCTACTTTATGTGCTTTCAACCTCCTTCCAGTTAATGGCAGAAATGGGTATGAAAGCAATAATGGATTCTGGAAAGCCATACATTTCTGGAAAGTAGACAAAATTCTAAATTCAGCAAGGGGTCATTTGTGTAGATCCTTCAAGTTTTCTTTATAGAAACAAACAGTTAAATATAGGAAAAATTTAAAATTAGTTGAAAAAAACAGCCATTTGTGTCAACGTTTTCACCTGTAACTTCTTCTAATTATGACAGCTATTTTAAAGCAATATACCATTACATCCGCTGGATGTTTCTGGTTGTGGTGATATATAGGACTTGTAGGTTCACCAACAACCCGACGAACCCAGAGCCAATAACTGAGCAGCGTCTTGCAATGGTTTTTTATTATGTCCCGGGTATATAGCAATTATTCTGGGAAATTTTATACATGGAAAAATCGGTATGAAAGACACCTATGTATTTCTGAAATGGGAACAAAATATAGAGTTTAGAAACAGTCGATATTTGCACATTTCCGAAATTGGGAGTACCCATACTAGCATGAGAATTATAGGTCATTTTTCAAAATGACTTCTTTTTTACACATTGTCTTTCATTTGGAAGGCAGAAATGCATCAAAAGTCAATAGATAATAACAGTTGCTCTACAATTTTGTGTTACCCTAAGTCTCCCGATAAAAATGGTACCTCACTTGTGTGGGTAGGCCTAGTGCCCGCGACAGGAAATGGCCAAAACGCAACGTGGACACACCACATTTTCACAGTGAAAAATGACCCTTTTTTTGCAAAGTGCCTAGCTATAGTTTTTGAACCCTAGCTCTGCCGGCACCTAGGGAAACCTAGCAAACCTATATATTTTTGAAATCTAGACACCCAGGGGAATCCAGGATGGGGTGACTTGACTGGCTCTAACCTGGTTCTGTTACCCAGAATCCCTTGCAAACCTAAAAAATTGTCAAAAAAAACACATTTTCCTCACTTTTCTGTGGTGGAAAGTTCTGGAATCTGCGTGGATCCACAAAATTCCACCCACCCCGTGTTCCCCAAAGTCTTTGAAGAAAAACGGTACCCCACTTGTGTGGGTAGGCCTAGTGCCCGCGACAGGAAACAGCACTAAACGCAACGTGGACACACCACATTTTCACAGTGAAAAATGACCCTTTTTTTGCAAAGTGCCTAGCTGTAGTTTTTGAACCCTAGCTCTGCCGGCACCTAGGGAAACCTAGCAAACCTATACATTTTTGAAAACTATACACCCAGGGGAATCCAGGATGGGGTGACTTGACTGGCTCTCACCAGGTTCTGGTACCCAGAATTCCTTGCAAACCTATAAAATTGTCAAAAAAACCACATTTTCCTCACTTTTCTGTGGACGAAAGTTCTGGAATCAGCGTGGATCCACAAAATTCCACCCACCCCGCGTTCCCCAAAGTCTTACGAGAAAAATGGTACCTCACTTGTGTGGGTAGGCCTAGTGCCGGCGACAGGAAATAGCAAAAAACGCAACATGGACACACCACATTTTCACAGTGAAAAATGACCCTTTTTTTGCAAAGTGCCTAGCTGTAGTTTTTGAACCCTAGCTCTGCCGGCACCTAGAGAAACCTAGCAAACCTATACATTTTTGAAAACTAGACACCCAGGGGAATCCAGGATGGGGTGACTTGACTGGCTCTCACCAGGTTCTGGTACCCAGAATCCCTTGCAAACCTAAACAATTGTAAAAAAAAACACATTTTCCTCACTTTTCTGTAGTGGAAAGTTCTGGAATCTGCGTGGATCCACAAAATTCCACCCACCCGGCGTTCCCCAAAGTCTTCCGAGAAAAATGGTACCTCACTTGTGTGGGTAGGCCTAGTGCCCGCGACAGGAAACAGTGCAAAACGCAACGTGGACACACCACATTTTCACAGTGAAAAATGACCCTTTTTTTGCAAAGTGCCTAGCTGTAGTTTTTGAACCCTAGCTCTGCCGGCACCTATGGAAACCTAGCAAACCTATACATTTTTGAAAACTAGACACCGAGGGGAATCCAGGATGGGGTGACTTGACTGGCTCTCACCAGGTTCTGATAGCCAGAATCACTTGCAAACCTAAACAATTGTAAAAAAAACACATTTTCCTCACTTTTCTGTGGTGGAAAGTTCTGGAATCTGCATGGATCCACAAAATTCCACCCACCCCGCGTTCCCCAAAGTCTTCCGAGAAAAATGGTACCTCACTTGTGTGGGTAGGCCTAGTGCCCGCAACAGGAAACAGCGCAAAACGCAACGTGGACACACCACATTTTCACAGTGAAAAATTACCCTTTTTTTGCAAAGTGCCTAGCTGTAGTTTTTGAACCCCAGCTCTGCCGGCACCTAGGGAAACCTAGCAAACCTATACATTTTTGAAAACTAGACACCCAGGGGAATCCAGGATGGGGTGACTTGACTGGCTCTCACCAGGTTCTGATATCCAGAATCCCTTGCAAACCTAACAAATTGTCAAAAAAACCACATTTTCCTCACTTTTCTGTGGTGGAAAGTTCTGGAATATGCGTCGATCCACAAAATCCCACCCACCCGCGTTCCCCAAAGTCTTCCGAAAAAAATGGTACCTCACTTGTGTGGGTAGGCCTAGTGCCCGCGACAGGAAACAGCGCAAAACGCAACGTGGACACACCACATTTTCACAGTGAAAAATGACCCTTTTTTTGCAAAGTGCCTAGCTGTAGTTTTTGAACCCTAGCTCTGCCGGCACATAGGGAAACCTAGCAAACCTATACATTTTTGAAAACTAGACACCCAGGGGAATCCAGGATGGGGTGACTTGACTGGCTCTCACCAGGTTCTGGTACCCAGAATCCCTGGCAAACCTAAAAAATTGTCAAAAAAACACATTTTCCTCACTTTTCTGTGGTGGAAAGTTCTGGAATCAGCGTGGATCCACAAAATTCCACCCACCCCGCGTTCCCCAAAGTCTTCAGAGAAAAATGGTACCTCACTTGTGTGGGTAGGCCTAGTGCCCGCGACAGGAAACAGCGCAAAATGAAACGTGGACACACCACATTTTCACAGTGAAAAATGACCCTTTTTTAGCAAAGTGCCTAGCTGTAGTTTTTGAACCCTAGCTCTGCCGGCACCTAGGGAAACCTAGCAAACCTATACATTTTTGAAGACTAAACACCCAGGGGAATCCAGGATGGGGTGACTTGACTGGCTCTCACCAGGTTCTGGTACCCAGAATCCCTTGCAAACCTAATAAATTGTCAAAAAAACGACATTTTCCTCACTTTTCTGTGGTAGAAGGTTCTGGAATCTGCGTGGATCCACAAAATTCCACCCACCCCGCGTTCCCCAAAGTCTTCCGAGAAAAATGGTACCTCACTTGTGTGGGTAGGCCTAGTGCCCGCGACAGGAAACAGCGCAAAACGCAACGTGGACACACCACATTTTCACAGTGAAAAATGACCCTTTTTTGCAAAGTGCCTAGCTGTAGTTTTTGAACCCTAGCTCTGCCGGCACCTAGGGAAACCTAGCAAACCTATACATTTTTGAAAACTAGACACCCAGGGGAATCCAGGATGGGGTGACTTGACTGGCTCTCACCAGGTTCTGTTACCCAGAATCCCTTGCAAACCTAAAAAATTGTCAAAAAAACACATTTTCCTCACTTTTCTGTGGTGGAAAGTTCTGGAATCTGCGTGGATCCACAAAATTCCACCCACCCCGCTTCCCCCAAAGTCTTCAGAGAATAATGGTACCTCACTTGTGTGGGTAGGCCTCGTGCCCGCGATAGGAAACAGCGCAAAACGCAACGTGGACACACCACATTTTCACAGTGAAAAATGACCCTTTTTTGCAAAGTGCCTAGCTGTAGTTTTTGAACCCTAGCTCTGCCAGCACCTAGGGAAACCTACCAAACCCACACATTTCTGAAAAGTAGACACTGGGGATTCCAGTGAGGTATGCCTTGCGTGGATCTCCAACGTTTTCTACCCAGAATCCTCTGCAAACCTGAAATTTTGCCTAAAAACCACTTTTTCACACATTTGTGTGTGGAAAGTTGTGGCATCACTGGGCTGACACAAATTTCCTACCACCCAGCGCTCCCAGGTCTCCCGATAAAATGGTGCCTCACTCTGGTGGGAGGCCCAGTACGCGACAGGCAGGGCCCAAAACGCATTGAGGCAACATCAAAATTGCCTATCACAAAACGACCTGGTTTTGCAAGGGGTCCCATGACTTTGGCCGGGGCTCGGCGCACCTAGGAAACCTACCAAACCCACACATTTCTGAAAACTAGACACCCGGGATTCCAGGGAGGTATGGCTTGTGTGGATCTCCCAACGCTTACTCAGAATCCCTGCAAACCTGAAATTGTGCTGAAAAATCACTTTTTCACACATTTGTGTGTGGAAGTTGTGGCATCACTGGGCTGACACAAATTTCCTACCACCCAGCGTTCTCCAGGTCTCCCGGAGTAAAATGGTGCCTCACTGGGTGGGAGGCCCAGTACTCGCGACAGGCAAGGGCCCAAAACATTTTGTGATAGGCAATTTTGATGTCGCCTCAATACGTTTTGGGCCCTTGCCTGTCGCGGGTTCTTGGGCCTCCCACCCGAGTGAGGCACCATTTTTATTGGGAGACCTGGGCGAACGCTGGGTGGTAGGAAATTTGTGTCAGCCCGGTGATGCCACAACTTTCCCACACACAAATGTGTGAAAAAAGTGATTTTTTCAGCACAATTTCAGGTTTGCAGGGGATTCTGGGTAAGAAAACGTTGGGGGATCCACGCAAGCCATACCTCCCTGGAATCCCCCGGGTGTCTACTTTTCAGAAATGTGTGGGTTTGGTAGGTTTCCCTAGGTGGCCGCCGAGCCCCGGGCCAAAAAGTCATGGGACCCCCCTTGCAAAACCAGGTCGTTTTGTGATAGGCAATTTTGATGTCGCCTCAATACGTTTTGGGCCCTTGCCTGTCGCGGGTACTTGGGCCTCCCACCCGAGTGAGGCACCATTTTTATTGGGAGAGCAGGGCGAACGCTGGGTGGTAGGAAATTTGTGTCAGCCCAGTGATGCCACAACTTTCCCACACACAAATGTGTTAAAAAAATGATTTTTTCAGAAACATTTCAGGTTTGCAGGGGATTCTGGGTAAGAAAACGTTGGGGGATACATGCAAGCCATACCTCCCTGGAATCCCCCGGGTGTCTAGTTTTCAGAAAAGTATGGGTTTGGTAGGTTTCTCTAGGTGGCCGCCGAGCCCCGGGCCAAAAAGTCATGGGACCCCCTTGCAAAACCAGGTCGTTTTGTGATAGGCAATTTTGATGTCACCTCAATACGTTTTGGGCCCTTGCCGGTCGCGGGTACTTGGGCCTCCCACCCGAGTGAGGCACCATTTTTATCGGGAGACCAGGGGGAACGCTGGATGGTAGGAAATTTGTGTCAGCCCGGTGATGCCACAACTTTCCCACACACAAATGTGTGAAAAAAGTAATTTTTTCAGAAATATTTCAGGTTTGCAGGGGATTCTGGGTAAGAAAACATTGGGGGGTCCACGCAAGCCATACCTCCCTGGAATCCCCCGGGTGTCTAGTTTTCAGAAATGTGTAGGTTTGGTAGGTTTCCCTAGGTGGCCGCCGAGCACGGGCCAAAAACCCAGGTGACCCCCCTTGCAAAACCAGGTCGTTTTGTGATAGGCAATTTTGATGTCGCCTCAATACATTTTTGGCCTTTGCCTGTCGCGGGTACTTGTGCCTCCCACACGAGTGAGGCACAATTTTTATCAGGAGACCTGGGGGAACGCTGGGTGGTAGGAAATTTGTGTCAGCCCAGTGATGCCACAACTTTCCCCACACACAAATGTGTGGAAAAAGTGATTTTTTTCAGCTAAATTTGAGGTTTGCAGGGGATTCTGGGTAAGAAAACGTTGGGGGATCCACGCAAGCCATACCTCCCTGGAATCCCCGGGTGTCTAGTTTTCAGAAATGTGTGAGTTTGGTAGGTTTCCCTAGATGGCCGCCGACCCCGGGGCCAAAAACCCAGGTAACCCCTTGCAAAACCAGGTTGGTTTGTGATAGGTAATTTTGATGTCGCCTCACTAGGTTTTGGGCCCTTGCCTGTCGCGGGTACTTGACCCACCCACCAGAGTGAGGTACCATTTTTCTCAGAAGACTTTGGGGAATGCGGGGTGAGTGGAATTTTGTGGATCCACACAGATTCCAGAACTTTCCACCACAGAAATGTGAGGAAAATGTGTTTTTTTTATTCACATTTTGAGGTTTGCAAGGGATTCTGGGTAACAGAACCTGGTGAGAGCCAGTCAAGTCACCCCATCCTGGATTCCCCTGGGTGTCTAGTTTTCAAAAATGTACAGGTTTGCTAGGTTTCCCTATATGCTGGCTGCGCTAGGGCCCAAAATCCACAGGTAGGCATATTGCTAAAAACAAATCCGTGCCTAGTCGGCTTTCTGCCGCCCTGGGGGGGGATATCGGGGGTGGGGTTGCCCCGATATGCCCCCAAGGGGGGCAGAAACACTGTGGCTATTTTTTTGGGGGGTAGGGGCATTGGTATGCCCATTCTGGGCAGCCCCCACCCCCACACATAAAAAAGCCAGCGTAATCGTTGGCGTCTAGTGGGCTTTTTGCCCCATGGGGGGGGGGAGATTGTGGGCTACTGCCCCATCTTCCCCCCAAGGGGGGGGCAGAAAGGCTGTAATTGTTGCGGGTGGGGGCATTGGCATGCCCGTTTTGGGCAGCCCCCACCCTAATTAAAATTTGCCCAAAAAAATCCCTGGCGTCTAGTGGGTTTTTTGCCCCCCCGGGGGGGGGGCAGATTGGGGGCTACTGCCCCATCTGCCCCAGGAAGGCTGTAATTTTTGCAGGGGAGTGGGTGGGGGCATGGGCATGCCCGTTTTGGGCAGCCCCCACCCTAATTAAAATTTTCCCAAAAAAATCCCTGGCGTCTAGTGGGCTTTTTGCCACCCCGGGGGAGCAGATTGGGGGCTACTGCCCCATCTGCCCCCCGGGGGGCAGGAAGGCTGTAATTTTTGCGGGGAGGGGGTGGGGGCATGGGCATGCCCGTTTTGGGCAGCCCCCACCCTAATTCAAATATGCCCAAAAAAAATCCCTGACGTCCAGTAGGCTTTTTGCCCCCCCCGGCGGGGCAGATTGGGGGCTAATGCCCCCATCTGCCCCCCAGGGGAGGCAGAAAGTCCACTAGACGCCAGGGAGTTTTTTGGTCAAATTTTAATTAGGGTGGGGGCTGCCCAAAACGGGCATGCCAATGCCCCCACCCTAATTAAAATTTGCCCCAAAAAATCCCTGGCGTCTAGTGGGCTTTTTGCCCCCCCGGGGGGGCAGATTGGGGGCTACTGCCCCATCTGCCCCCCAGGGGGGGCAGGAAGGCTGTAATTTTTGCGGGGAGGGGGTGGGGGCATGGGCATGCCCATTTTGGGCAGCCCCCACCCTAATTCAAATTTGCCCCAAAAAAATCCCTGGCAACTAGTGGGCTTTTTGCCCCCCCCGGCGGGGCAGATTGGGGGCTAATGCCCCCATCTGCCCCCCAGGGGGGGCAGAAAGTCCACTAGACGCCAGGGAGTTTTTTGGGCAGATTTTAATTAGGGTGGGGGCTGCCCAAAACGGGCATGCCAATGCCCCTACCCTAATTATAATTTGCCCCAAAAAATCCCTGGCGTCTAGTGGGCTTTTTGCCCCCCGGGGGCAGATTGGGGGCTGTTGCCCGTCTGCCCCCAGGGGGGGCAGGAAGGCTGTAATTTTTGCAGGGAGGGGGTGGGGGCATGGGCATGCCCATTTTGGGCAGCCCCCACCCTAATTCAAATTTGCCCCAAAAAAATCCCTGGCGTCTAGTGGGATTTTTTCCCCCCGCGGTGGGGCAGAAAGTCCACTAGACGCCAGGGAGTTTTTTGGGCAAATTTTAATTAGGGTGGGGGCTGCCCAAAACGGGCATACCAATGCCCCCACCCTAATTAAAATTTGCCCAAAAAAATCCCTGGCGTCAAGTGGGCTTTTTGCCCCCCCCCGGGGGGGCAGATTGGGGGCTACTGCCCCATCTGCCCCCCAGGGGGGGCAGGAAGGCTGTTATTTTTGCGGGGGAGGGGGTTGGGACATGGGCATGCCTGTTTTGGGAGCCCCCACCCTAATTCAAATTTGCCCCAAAAAAATCCCTGGCGTCTAGTGGGCTTTTTGCCCCCCCCGGCGGGGCAGATTGGGGGCTAATGCCTCCATCTGCCCCCCAGGGGGGGCAAAAATCCTACTAGACGCCAGGGAGTTTTTTGGGCAAATTTTAATTAGGGTGGGGGCTGCCCAAAACGGGCATGCCAATGCCCCCACCCTGTTTAAAATGTGCCCAAAAAAATCCCTGGCGTCTAGTGGGCTTTTTGCCCCCCCCGGGGGGGCAGATTGGGGGCTACTGCCCCATCTGCCTCCCAGGGGGGGCAGGAAGGCTGTTATTTTTGCGGGTGAGGGGGTGGGGTCATGGGCATGCCCGTTTTGGGAGCCCCCACCCTAATTCAAATTTGCCCCAAAAAAATCTCTGGCGTCTAGTGGGCTTTTTGCCCCTCCCCCCCGGCGGGGCAGATTTGGGGCTAATGCCCCCATCTGCCCCCCCAGGGGGGGCAGAAAGTCCCCTAGACGCCAGGGAGTTTTTTGGGCCAATTTTACTTAGGGTGGGGGCTGCCCAAAACGGGCATGCCAATGCCCCCACCCTGTTTAAAATTTGCCCAAAAAAATCCCTGGCGTCTAGTGGGCTTTTTGCCCCCCCCGGGGGGGCAGATTGGGGGCTACTGCCCCATCTGCCTCCCAGGGGGGCAGGAAGGCTGTTATTTTTGCGGGGGAGGGGATGGGGGCATGGGCATGCCCGTTTTGGGAGCCCCCACCCTAATTCAAATTTGCCCCCAAAAAATCCCTGGCGTCTAGTGGGCTTTTTGCCCCCCCCGGCGGGGCAGATTGGGGGCTAATGCCTCCATCTGCCCCCCAGGGGGGCAGAAAGTCCCCTAGACGCCAGGGAGTTTTTTGGGCCAATTTTACTTAGGGTGGGGGCTGCCCAAAATGGACATGCCAATGCCCCCACCCTAATTAAAATTTGCCCATAAAATCCCTGGCATCTACTGGGCTTTTTGCCCCCCCGGGGGGGCAGATTTGGGGCTAATGCCCCCAGCTGCCCCCCGGGGGGGTAGAAAGGCTGTCATTTTTGTGGGGGTGGGTGGGGGCATGGGCATGCCCATATTGGGCAGCCCCCACCACAAGTTATAATAAAAAAAAATCCCTGGCGTATAGTGGGCTTTTTGCCCCCCCCGGGGGGGCAGAAAGGCTGTAAATTTTGCAGGGTGGGGGCATGGACATGCCCTTTATGGGCAGCCCCCACCCTAATAAATTATGCAGCCAAAAAAAAATATCCCTGGGGTCTAGTGGGCTTTTTGCCCCCCCGGGGGGGGGGCAAAAAGACTAAATCACACCCAAAAAAATTGGGGGGAGCAAAAGCCCTTGCCCAAGGGGCCGCTCCCCCCTCCCTGGTGTCTAGTGGGTGGATCCCTGCTTGGGGATCGCCATCCTGGAGCGATCCCCAAGCAGGGATCCACTGGGGAGGGGTACCATTGGAAAGGGGAGATTCTCCCCTTTCCAATGATACCTCTCCCGTCTTTCTACGTGCCCAGGTGGCTGAGATAGCCCCCTGAGCACATAGAAAGTGAAACTGAAATGAGCCTAAAGGCTCATTTCAGTTTCGGTTTCTGTGCAATGAGGACAGCGCGACGTGTGCGCTGATACTCATGGCACAGAAACCAGGGAGGGGGCCTCGGGAGCTGGGGAAGCTCTTCCCCAGCTCCCAAGGTCACAGGGGTGAAATAGAAATCCCTCTGCTGTCTGCAGCAGAGGGATTTCGTGCCCCTGGCCTCATGACGGAATGGTTCCGTCATGAGCACAGGGGCACCGATGCTCATGACGGAACCATTCCGCCATGAGCATCGAAGGGGTTAATCTCATTAATACCAGTCCAGTCCAGAAAGGTTAGATTGTACACAGGGGGTTACCATCCTGCATACAGCCTCTCACGTGTCCTCGTGAGTGGTTGCAGAAACTGTTATATTTATAATTCATTTTGGATATATTTAAACTGGTCTTCCTTGTACTATGGTTTCACAAGCATTATCTTCATAGAAACAAACTATAGTACAGTCGAGATAGGGGAATAATATTAATGTTTACATTGCGATGGAATGAATCTTCAAGAAGTTGATTGACTGAGTTTGGCATAGTTTATGTTTGATTGTACCAAGCTGATGAAATACCTTTCCATATGAGTTGGTCGTGTTTTGACAACGACTTGTTACATAAGTTCAAGTACTTTCTTTATAAAGAATCATTGCATAGCACCAATGAGGACTTAAGTGTTTCTGTAGTGAGCCAAGGAAGTGACTAAATAGGTTGACTATTCGCAGTTAACTAACACCCTTAAATGACCACTTTTACAGTACTTGCTCTGTTATTGCAGTTCGAACCTTCATGTCTGCCCAGATGATCAGAAGTGAATCTGGTAGTAATCCCTTAGATGTTGTGCGGGGCTGCCAATATTTACTGATGAAGGAAATCTGTGAACCAACATTTCTATAAGGACTTTTAGGGAAGCTTAATGTCCAGGATAAGACATCCACCTGGGATGTATTGATGTAATATTGTACCAGGGGATTGATAAAAAAACTTGCAATTCTATTCATAATGCAAGCTATAAGTTGATCAGTAAACTGATATACACCCAAGCAAAGACATGACGATTAATTGTGTGAACTGATGTATTTGTCATTCATCTTACAGGAATTACTCAGTACCTTCTACATAGTTCCTTGAACATCGAAAATGAGCTGGAGGCCTTCAATATTTATCAGATACAGTACTGAGACACTTAATTGTTTTATTATCATGCCTACTCAGCTCATCTTAACCTTGACAGATCAAGAAAGTGAGATCCTCACCCTCATAGGTGCACAGCATCATGAAGATCATGCCTTAAAAGATGGGAGTGTAGTGCCTTATTTACTTGCTCAGAGCCATATTTCAGGACATAGTTTTTCTGCTCATTGTGCCACTTCAGACATAGACCAACCTTATGCAAATTCACCTTGTTCTTTGATCCTGCTCCAACAGTCCAGACTGAGCTGTCAGGCTACCCCCTCGCTGATTGGAAACATAAGCAACTCCAGATGGGCCACGTAGGACCTCATCAATGAGGTACAGCTTGCGTTCTATCGCACAGTGAGCACAGAAACTTCATCGAGCATGCTCATCGCACTTAGGGCTTTCACATAACATGGAGGTTCTGTTGAAATGTATCTCTTTATTGAGAAAAGAAACGCTTATTACTGATGTACTGATGTAAATCCACTGACAATAATTTAGGTAGACAGAAACCAATGTTGCACCAAGCAGCTTAGTAGTACAGCATGCTGCTGGTAAGGGTTATAAAAAAAGTGCCCTCTTTTTGCATGGTTGCCCCCACTTTTTGCTAAACTGCTGATGTACTTTGACTGAGTGTGCCCTGTGTTCCTGCCAAACAGGTACCCAGGGCCTATGTTCTTTCCCTAAACTGCATTAAAAAACAAAACCCAATTGGCACTCTTTGGCCACAGGTCAGTCCCATGTAAATGGTCCCACAGGTACCAAGGGCACTGTGGCTAGGGAAGTCCTCTCAGGGCTGCAGAACTTATTGTGCAACCCTTAGAGGCCCTGTACCTTTACACACACACACTGCCATTGTAGGCTGCGTGTTTTGGTGCAGAACAAAGTGAAGAGTCAACATGGCACACATCCCTGTGTGCCATGCCTACAACCCACTGCCCTGGATAGGTCAGCCACCCCTCTAGCTGGGTGCACTATACCAGTGGTGAGGGTACAGGTGCATGAGCTTGTATCCCTACAGTGTCTAAGCCAATTCTTAGACATTGTAAGTGCAGTAATGCCATTAAGAGCATATGGTGCTGGGAGTTTGTCATTACGAACTCCACAGCATCATAATGGCTTTACTGAAAACTGGGAAGTTTGGTATCAAACTTCGAAAGCACATTAAACCCACACTAATACCAATGTGGGATTTAATGAAAAATGCACACAGAGGGCTTCTTAGAGATTCCCCCTGAAAAACGACCTCACACTAGTGTCCAGGCTGAGTGGCTGCTCGCCAGCTGCCACCACCAGACATATATCTGGAATCCTGGGTCGAGAGCCTGCTGCTCTCTGGGGTCTGAAACAATGCACACGCTGGGACGAGGTGCAAAGCCTCCTCCCCCAGGATGGACAGGGTCAACGAAGGGTAAGCTTCAAAGGCTTGCCGCCTTTGTGAGATTCCCCAGGCCTTTGCTGCCTACAGCAACTGGCCCCCACTGGTTATGACCCCCACTTTGGGCGGAAGAATCAGTGGGAAAATCAAGTGAGGAAGGGAAGTGTGCCCACCTTTGCAAACCCCACCCCTCAGGTGGGGGAGGTGAGGTGAAGCACAACTCTCAGTCCCCGCCATCTTGCAGATGGGGGGGACCCAGCCAACCAGAGTGAGGCATATGCCCCCCTCCCAAATTGGTCTGAGTTCAGTTTTTGAGTGTGTGTGCTTGAGTGTGTACAACAAATGCTTAACACTACCCTCTTATAAATCCTTACTGGTTGCCCACACTACCACAAATAGAGAGTAAGGTGCTATCTACTTTTACCTCTGCCTACCTTTCGGGTTCCACTGGACTCTCTTCACACTATACCTCATTTTGGTATAGTATATACAGAGCCAGCTTCCTACAATGGTTGAAGAAAAAGGACAAGGTGGGACCAAATTGTGTTTTTGAGTTCAATTTGTGTAAGGATAGTGGTCAAGCTTTTATAAGTGTGGACTTGTGCTACTTGATCCTCATTCTTCTCTTTTGGCACCTTTGTGCCTGTTAAAACCTCAAACCTACCTTCTCTACAATCCTGCCATATGAATTAACAAATCAAAAGGGAAAACAGGAGAAGGTGAGGTGGTATTGGGAGGATCAGACTCTATCCAGATGATACAAGGGCCAAGAGGTTCCTGTATATTATGATGATTTGAAACACTGTCAGTAAACAAATCATGTAATTGAACCACATTATGAGGAGCCATGGAAAAAGTCACCAGTGCAAGACGCTTCCAAAGGGCATGACCATTCCTCTTTGGAAGTTAAATCAGTAATGAAAACAAGTATTGACAATGCCAGTAGGTCTGGCTTTAAAGGAATGTTATATGGTAATGTGAAGCATTACAAGTAAATAGCATGGCAATGAATATATATTTGTGTGGAAGCAAAGAACTTTGGAATAATATTAGTGTACGTTAAAAGGTCAGGTGACAGTTGCACTGTTAAGCCGGACCTCAAAATCCATGTAGTTTAATAACTGTCCTCCTCCCATCTGTGCTGCTGCCAGAGAAAGACAAACACAATAAATTGTCTAGTTATCTAAGACCCCTTTAAAGCATTACAGTGTCATGTGTGTGCCCCTGAAAGATCAAGCTCAGCAAGCTGGATAAATAAACAAAATTTTCACAGCTGCTTAGAGCCCAAACACTTTTTCGTGGAAGTACATAACGTCTGCCCAACTAAAACATGTATTCCTGCCTCCCAATATGTGGGTGGAGCCAAAGCTTCAGTCTACAGATGTTCACATAATTGTCTGGCGACAGCTGCGCTGTCAAGCTTAACCATAAAATGCATCTGACTGCAAACTGCACAAAAAATCCCATCACATCTCTAACTTAGTTTACTTTATGAATTTTAGCATAGTGATGTGGTTCTTCAGGTCTGGGAGCGAATCCCATGGAAAGGTAACCTTAATTTATCCCTCATCATAAGCATATCCTGACGTTATGTAATTTGGATTATTACTAGGACATGTAGTAAGCATGTTATGTAAAACATTAACGCAATTTTCAATATGTTAGTTTTTTAGCTTGTTGCTGTATTGCACAGCTTCCATTTTCCTAAAACAGTCTGTAGGAAAAACACTGGCAAACATATTATGTAAAGAATGGTTGACTCCCAAACAGCAGGTTCCAATTGGATAGGGTGCCAAACTTAGATCCAGGTAAGGTTCTTTGCTTCTGCTCAACAACCCAGAGTGTCCCTTGTTCCCAATGCTGTCATACCACTGTCCTGCCATTTCCATTTTCTCTTCCCCTTCCTTCCTTGGGAGCCCGCCCCCGGGGAATGATCATATGGCTATTGGTCGTCTGGCATGGTCCCAGTGTCCTGCCAGGACCTCTGCCTGCAGCTATCCCACACTATAGGCATTTCAAACATGACCTTCTCTGTTAACAACTTCCTACCCATTTCTGAACTTGCTTAGTAATGTACTCTACATTGGTAATGTGTGCATTTATAGCTGGGATGCATGACTTCTGGATTTCATGTATATTTTGAGTGTAGTTTCCTAATATTTGTATATTTTATGAAACTTGTGAAACACACTTGTTTTTAGTTCTGTCTTCATTCCTATTCTTATCACTTCCTTAAAAACCTACATAGAGTGGGCTTTGGCTGAACTCAGAGGAGTATTTTCCTCTCACATCACGCTATTAGATTTGTGGTGTATCAATCCACCCCTAAGAATGCTTGCTTTGTAATGCATGAGGGACTGTTTTACATTACAAAGTACCCTGGATTATCACACATTGCATTATTTATCTCACATATACATTCTATGTAGAAAACAATAATGTTCCTTTCTTGTTTTCAGTGTGAAAGGATCTTAAAATGTCTTAATCAGCATTCAAAATACAAGCCAGACTTATTGGCTTTGCCAATGCTTGTTTTGATTCTTTTGCTTGCCCCAGTTAGTTCTCTGTACTTTTTTTAGTTTTGAAATGGTACTGGTTGCTTGAGGTTTGAGGTGCGCCTCATTTGTTTGTTAATTGGAAGACATAATGTGTTTGTTCCTATTGAGAATTATTGTAGAATGCATTAGTTTATTCTGCACAAGCCTTTTTAAAGCACAACATGTTTTTCACTTTGAAAATGTTATAAATATTATGGAGTTTATCTGTCTAATCCCTATGATTCTTTTTCCAGTGGACTATATCTATTTATTCTGTATTCGACTTTTGCTAATGTCCTTAAGATCACTTAAGATAATGGAAGAAAAATCTTTAAATGTAGCGTTATCGCCTTCAGTTCATACCTGGAAAAAAAATCATTCAGACACGACACAAAGACAACAAACCTTAACGTTGCGAACAACATAACGGATCGAGAAAACAGTGCTTTGACTTCACAAACAAGGCAAGCAGCATCTTAAAACAGTACGTCGTTGTATACTTACATTTGAGCTCATCTGGCATAATATAAATCACAAAACAAAAAGAGGGGGAGAGGAGGATATGGCTAGGTTCTTCCTCCTGGGTACTTGTAAAGCAAAAGAAGATCCGTAAATAATGGATCAGGGAACCTAGCTAATAGGGAAAAGGAGAGGTCTACTAAATGAGTAAGACACACCTCAATAAAGGAAAAGAAAATTCTTTTCTTGAGTCCCCTCACTCACCAAAGGTTTCCCTAGGTGACATGCTTCATCATTGGGGCCATCCCAAGCATCTACTGCTTGGGGCGTGCTGCGACTTGCGATAGTTACGTAGGAGCACTAATTTTTAAGATATGACTATGTGTGGTGCAGTGAAGGGGGAGTGGTGTGAGTGATTGTTAAAAATTACCTAACTAGTGAACGTAAACAATTTTATTCTTGCTCCTAGTTGGCAAAAGATAAAAAGGGGTTAATAAAAGGGAGAAGAATTAAATGTCCCTGATATTGTAAGTCAACATGTTTCGAGGTGTCCCCTAACCTCTTCTTCAGGACAACATGGGGACCAGCCCCATGTGTACCACTCCGTGCAAACCTGTAATAAAGTGAAAAATAAGAAAAACAATGGGGCGCGCACTTATTGTGTCAGCGCTAGATATAATACATACGGTTAAACTGAACACGTAGTATCTAATGAAGAAGTAAAAACAGACAAGTTAGTATACACTGCCTGCCCATCTGTCTCGTGGGCAGGTAAAAAACAAAGTCTTTTAGCGATCAAATCAATCCAATAGTGATGGTGCTCTTGACTGTAACTTTAAACATGTACTTAGTTCTGTTCAGTCTACTAGTCTTGTGTCTCTGTAATTAAAAACATATGTTAAAGGAATAAAAAACACTTGTGAAAAAACATCAAACAAAACAAACATTACATGAAACATATAATTGCGTGTTGCCTCATGGACCTACTTAATAACTGGCAAAAGTAAGCCCCATGGTCAGCCCGGGTGGAGGAGCCTGAATAGACCCTAGAGAAAGAGAAGTAAAAGTCTTAAGTCAACGACTCGAAAGAGAGAAAAATGAAAAGGAAAACCTCATTAGTAACTTAGGAATGGGCTCCCAATGAAGAGAATCTTACTTGACTCGGCTAGCCTCCGTCAATATGACCTACTCGTTCCCATAAGCGGACCGCATCTTAGCGTGTCTGGCTTCCGAGAGGTCTAAAGTAGGAAACCAAGAAACTGCTTAGTCACGAACGCGTTTCAAAAGACTATACCGCGTATCGTTGAAAGTGATGGGGGCCATTTTGGGTGTACTTTATGTTGCGTGTATCGTGCCTAAAATGGGCAAGGAATCCTCGGTTCAAACAGAAAATTGTTCACGAGGGCTAATTGGTTCAAAAATAAGGAAAACACTCTGTAGATGTAATAAAAGTAAAAAATAGGAAACTAAGAAGACGGGTCTCGAACCCTGCAGTATAAAGCGATTCCCTTTTGAAAAATAGAGCTTCTCTATTGCGAGAGTGCCACAACAAGGCGGCGGCCATCTTGAACTGGTAAAAAACAGGTCCTGATAGGGACTGGATCCTATGTGTGCTATATCTAGTAAAGGTAAAAAATAGAAGATAAAGGAAAATAAGAAACTGAGAAAGCGGGTCTCAAACCCTGCGGTATTAAGCGATTCCCTTATGAAAAAACAGAGCTTCTCTATTGCGAGAAGAGTCATAATAAGACGGCGGCCATCTTAAACTGGTGAAAACAGGTCCTGATAGGGACTGAATCCTATGTGTACTATATCTAGTAAGGGGGGTTTATATTGACAAGACATGGAATAGAGTTTTAGAAAAAATAGAAAAAATAGAAAAAATAGAAAAAAATAGTAAAAGGATTTTAAGGGCAGAAGGGTGGAGGTACAGTACTTCATGTATAGTTGGAATACAATTATCTAGAAAAATGACCCCACGGAATATTTTCGTTTAACCCTTTAGTATCAGAGCGTAGTTTGAACACCCACCTCTGTTCTTTTTCCAACAACCTTTGCTCCAGGTTGTCACATGGTTTGATGTGTTCCAACACCACCCACTTCATGTCGTTGGGTGTGTGTTGCATATCATTAAAGTGTGCTGTCATCCTGGTACTCGCTCTGTGGCACCGGATGTTGCTACGGTGTTCACAGATCCTTGTACCCACCTTCCTGGTTGTCATGCCCACATAGTGGAGATTACAGGGACATGTAATCAAATATACTACACCTACTGTGCTGCATGTTGTAAAATTTCTGAGCTCCCATGATGTGCCTGTATTAAAACAGACCCTTTTTGTGGTGGAAGTTAGGTGGCACACGCTGCAATTCCCACACGGGTGGTGACCCGTTGGTAAAGTACTTATGGTCTGTTGGTTATTTCTCTGATTAGGTTTCGGGCGTGTGTGTACTAGAAGGTCACGTAGATTCTTCCCTCTCCTATGTGAAAACATTGGAATGGGGATATTTAAATTACCACTGTTCAGGATGTTCCAATGTTTTTTCACCATTTTTGTGATCTTGTCTGACGCTGTGCTGAAGGTAGTGATGCAGATGGGTCTCTTATCTTTTCCTGTTTCTTGTTTTACGTAAGTCTCCAGTAGAGCATCTCTATTATTATTTTTTGCTCTTTTCTTGGCTTTATTGATGATACGAGAAGGGTATTTACGGTTTTTCAGTTTTTCTGCTAGGTCTTTAGCCTGTTCCTCATAGTCATTTATTTCTGTGCAGTTTCTCCTCAACCTGAGGAATTGTCCAAAAGGAAGATTTTCTTTGAGATGTCTAGGATGAAAACTGTCGTAAAGCAAAAGACAATTCTTAGCAGTTGGTTTAAAGTGAGTTGTGGTCTTCAGATGACCCTCTGCTGCATAGATATTCAGGTCTAGAAAGATGAGATCAGACCTACTCATTGTATGGGTAAATTTTAAGAAGGGGTCCTGTGAATTTAGCCATTCCAAAAACAGGTTAGCTTCTATTTCATTCCCATTCCATATCACCAGGATATCGTCTATGTACCTTTTCCATTCGATGATCTTGGAACGGTGAGTGTTGTTGTCAGAGAGGATCTTATGTTCCTCCATGTGGTAGACATATAATCCAGCTACACTCGGGGCGAAGGTGCTGCCCATACTGGTCCCATGTTGTTGTTGGAAAATGGTGTCTTCGAAACGGAAGTAATTCTCAGTAAGGGCCCATTTGCAACATTCCAAAACCAAATGTCGAGGTGTATGATAGGGCCATATTGCTCCATACAGAATATCCTCCAGGATATCCAAGGTCGCCTTATGTGGAAGGCTAGTGTAGAGGCTTTCTACATCTAAACCAATAAGAATGTTATTAGTTGGATTGAAAGGGAGGTCTTTTAGAAGGGAAAGGACTGCTTTTGTGTCCTTAAGGTAGGTGCTGGTATTTTGTATGAGCGGTCGTAAGAAAGCATCCGCAAATTTTGACAGAGGTTCCAGAATAGATCCGATACCTGAGACGATTGGACGTCCCGGAGGATTCTCTAACCTCTTATGGATCTTTGGTAGTGTGTAGAAGTATGGTACTGTAGGGTGTTTATTAATCAGAAAATCACCCTCTTTTCTGGTTACCCAGTCATGGGCAAGGGCTTCTTCTACCATGCTAGTTATGCCAATCCTTATTCGTTCCGTTGGATCCTCTGCGATGCGTTTGTAATTTCTCTCTTCAGATAGTAGTCTGAGGCATTCTGAGCGATACGCTTCTGTATTTTGTATGACAATGCCTCCTCCTTTATCCGCTGGTTTTATGACAATTGCTACGTTGTTGGCCATAGATTTTATGGCATCTTGTTCCATTTTCGTTGTATTATGGAATATCTTGAGGGTTCTTGGATCCAGATCTCCTGCTTCTTTAAGAACCGCTTTCTCAAAGGCCATTAGTTCAACTGGTAAAACGGTCGAGGGTGGTGTAAATGTGGACTTCACGTGTAGATTCGTATCTCCTCTTTGGTAATCTGTTGGCGGTTTATTTTCAAAGAAGACCCGTAATTTCAGTTTCCTTATAAACTCGCTTAATTCACAGCTGAGTAGGAACTTGTCCAGGGATGGGGTGGGTACAAAACCTAAACCCTTCTCAAGGACAGTGAGTTGGATTTTAGATAGGGTGGTTCCTGATAAATTAACCACTAAACTAGATTGTTGCTGGTGCTCGGTAGGTTCGGAGGACCCATGCTCCTCGTATGGCTCCGTGTAGGCTCCAAAGGTTGTGCCCAATGTACTTGTTGACCTCTTCTTGTTTTTCTTCGCTGTGGTCCCTGGCCTCGTCCTAAAAAAGGACCCTGTATTCCTGGGTAGACGGTTTGGGTACTTGGTTCCCAATATGGGTATTGTTGTTGTTGGTATTGTTGTGGACCATTATAGAAAGGCGTTATTGGAAAAAGTGGTGGTTGGAACTGGGGCCACCCATAATTTCCTTGGTTGCCCCTGTTTCTCATCCTACGCCCTTGGTAACCCTGTCTCCTTACGTTGTTCTTCCATCCCACGCTGTTATCTGAACTATTGGAGCTGGTGTCTGATCCATCAGTATCTGTATTGTAGCCCGGGTTTCTCCCGGTGAGATGGTAATCGTCTCTGATGTAGGGGTAGATTGTGTCATGGTTAAAGTTTTTTGAATCTTTTTAAATTTTTGATACTTTGTATCTTTTAATGTCATTTCAAATTCCGTCATGGTTTTGTTCAGTTCCTCTAGGCGTTTCTTCAATTCGGCTGGTGTCTGAAAAGTTTTGAGTTTTACCTCTAGCGTATGGATTTCCTCCTTCATCTCATGTGCTAGGCGTGTTGCAGTCTTTATGATAAGTACAAGCCAATCCCTTGTGCAATGCCAGGAGATTAGCGACCAATCTTTTTTAAACAATTTGTCCTGCTGAAAGATGAATGGTTCATTGCGTACAATGAGTCCTCTAGGGGCAGCGTTTACTCTGAGATATTCTGTCATCATTATCCCATGGATGATTGTTTTCACATGGTTTCTTTTAAGCTCAGTGAGCTCATCCCAACACTGTGCAGTCTCATTACTGTTTCCAGGTGTCGAATCTACAAAAGGGATCATGGAAGATATGATACTCTCTACTTCTTCCTCAGTGTATGTCAGGCCTGTTATTCCAGCCATATTCTTAAGTGTTGTTGTAATATGATGTCACAAGACACGAGTGTATGGAAGGGAAAGGGGCTCCCGCAGCTTGCGCTGTATAAATATCAAAACAAAAAGAGGGGGAGAGGAGGATATGGCTAGGTTCTTCCTCCTGGGTACTTGTAAAGCAAAAGAAGATCCGTAAATAATGGATCAGGGAACCTAGCTAATAGGGAAAAGGAGAGGTCTACTAAATGAGTAAGACACACCTCAATAAAGGAAAAGAAAATTCTTTTCTTGAGTCCCCTCACTCACCAAAGGTTTCCCCTAGGTGACATGCTTCATCATTGGGGCCATCCCAAGCATCTACTGCTTGGGGCGTGCTGCGACTTGCGATAGTTACGTAGGAGCACTAATTTTTAAGATATGACTATGTGTGGTGCAGTGAAGGGGAGTGGTGTGAGTGATTGTTAAAAATTACCTAACTAGTGAACGTAAACAATTTTATTCTTGCTCCTAGTTGGCAAAAGATAAAAAGGGGTTAATAAAAGGGAGAAGAATTAAATGTCCCTGATATTGTAAGTCAACATGTTTCGAGGTGTCCCCTAACCTCTTCTTCAGGACAACATGGGGACCAGCCCCATGTGTACCACTCCGTGCAAACCTGTAATAAAGTGAAAAATAAGAAAAACAATGGGGCGCGCACTTATTGTGTCAGCGCTAGATATAATACATACGGTTAAACTGAACACGTAGTATCTAATGAAGAAGTAAAAAACAGACAAGTTAGTATACACTGCCTGCCCATCTGTCTCGTGGGCAGGTAAAAAACAAAGTCTTTTAGCGATCAAATCAATCCAATAGTGATGGTGCTCTTGACTGTAACTTTAAACATGTACTTAGTTCTGTTCAGTCTACTAGTCTTGTGTCTCTGTAATTAAAAACATATGTTAAAGGAATAAAAAACACTTGTGAAAAAACATCAAACAAAACAAACATTACATGAAACATATAATTGCGTGTTGCCTCATGGACCTACTTAATAACTGGCAAAAGTAAGCCCCATGGTCAGCCCGGGTGGAGGAGCCTGAATAGACCCTAGAGAAAGAGAAGTAAAAGTCTTAAGTCAACGACTCGAAAGAGAGAAAAATGAAAAGGAAAACCTCATTAGTAACTTAGGAATGGGCTCCCAATGAAGAGAATCTTACTTGACTCGGCTAGCCTCCGTCAATATGACCTACTCGTTCCCATAAGCGGACCGCATCTTAGCGTGTCTGGCTTCCGAGAGGTCTAAAGTAGGAAACCAAGAAACTGCTTAGTCACGAACGCGTTTCAAAAGACTATACCGCGTATCGTTGAAAGTGATGGGGGCCATTTTGGGTGTACTTTATGTTGCGTGTATCGTGCCTAAAATGGGCAAGGAATCCTCGGTTCAAACAGAAAATTGTTCACGAGGGCTAATTGGTTCAAAAATAAGGAAAACACTCTGTAGATGTAATAAAAGTAAAAAATAGGAAACTAAGAAGACGGGTCTCGAACCCTGCAGTATAAAGCGATTCCCTTTTGAAAAATAGAGCTTCTCTATTGCGAGAGTGCCACAACAAGGCGGCGGCCATCTTGAACTGGTAAAAACAGGTCCTGATAGGGACTGGATCCTATGTGTGCTATATCTAGTAAAGGTAAAAAATAGAAGATAAAGGAAAATAAGAAACTGAGAAAGCGGGTCTCAAACCCTGCGGTATTAAGCGATTCCCTTATGAAAAAACAGAGCTTCTCTATTGCGAGAAGAGTCATAATAAGACGGCGGCCATCTTAAACTGGTGAAAACAGGTCCTGATAGGGACTGAATCCTATGTGTACTATATCTAGTGGGGCTGGTCCCCATGTTGTCCTGAAGAAGAGGTTAGGGGACACCTCGAAACATGTTGACTTACAATATCAGGGACATTTAATTCTTCTCCCTTTTATTAACCCCTTTTTATCTTTTGCCAACTAGGAGCAAGAATAAAATTGTTTACGTTCACTAGTTAGGTAATTTTTAACAATCACTCACACCACTCCCCCTTCACTGCACCACACATAGTCATATCTTAAAAATTAGTGCTCCTACGTAACTATCGCAAGTCGCAGCACGCCCCAAGCAGTAGATGCTTGGGATGGCCCCAATGATGAAGCATGTCACCTAGGGGAAACCTTTGGTGAGTGAGGGGACTCAAGAAAAGAATTTTCTTTTCCTTTATTGAGGTGTGTCTTACTCATTTAGTAGACCTCTCCTTTTCCCTATTAGCTAGGTTCCCTGATCCATTATTTACGGATCTTCTTTTGCTTTACAAGTACCCAGGAGGAAGAACCTAGCCATATCCTCCTCTCCCCCTCTTTTTGTTTTGATATTTATACAGCGCAAGCTGCGGGAGCCCCTTTCCCTTCCATACACTCGTGTCTTGTGACATCATATTACAACAACACTTAAGAATATGGCTGGAATAACAGGCCTGACATACACTGAGGAAGAAGTAGAGAGTATCATATCTTCCATGATCCCTTTTGTAGATTCGACACCTGGAAACAGTAATGAGACTGCACAGTGTTGGGATGAGCTCACTGAGCTTAAAAGAAACCATGTGAAAACAATCATCCATGGGATAATGATGACAGAATATCTCAGAGTAAACGCTGCCCCTAGAGGACTCATTGTACGCAATGAACCATTCATCTTTCAGCAGGACAAATTGTTTAAAAAGATTGGTCGCTAATCTCCTGGCATTGCACAAGGGATTGGCTTGTACTTATCATAAAGACTGCAACACGCCTAGCACATGAGATGAAGGAGGAAATCCATACGCTAGAGGTAAAACTCAAAACTTTTCAGACACCAGCCGAATTGAAGAAACGCCTAGAGGAACTGAACAAAACCATGACGGAATTTGAAATGACATTAAAAGATACAAAGTATCAAAAATTTAAAAAAGATTCAAAAAACTTTAACCATGACACAATCTACCCCTACATCAGAGACGATTACCATCTCACCGGGAGAAACCCGGGCTACAATACAGATACTGATGGATCAGACACCAGCTCCAATAGTTCAGATAACAGCGTGGGATGGAAGAACAACGTAAGGAGACAGGGTTACCAAGGGCGTAGGATGAGAAACAGGGGCAACCAAGGAAATTATGGGTGGCCCCAGTTCCAACCACCACTTTTTCCAATAACGCCTTTCTATAATGGTCCACAACAATACCAACAACAACAATACCCATATTGGGAACCAAGTACCCAAACCGTCTACCCAGGAATACAGGGTCCTTTTTAGGACGAGGCCAGGGACCACAGCGAAGAAAAACAAGAAGAGGTCAACAAGTACATTGGGCACAACCTTTGGAGCCTACACGGAGCCATACGAGGAGCATGGGTCCTCCGAACCTACCGAGCACCAGCAACAATCTAGTTTAGTGGTTAATTTATCAGGAACCACCCTATCTAAAATCCAACTCACTGTCCTTGAGAAGGGTTTAGGTTTTGTACCCACCCCATCCCTGGACAAGTTCCTACTCAGCTGTGAATTAAGCGAGTTTATAAGGAAACTGAAATTACGGGTCTTCTTTGAAAATAAACCGCCAACAGATTACCAAAGAGGAGATACGAATCTACACGTGAAGTCCACATTTACACCACCCTCGACCGTTTTACCAGTTGAACTAATGGCCTTTGAGAAAGCGGTTCTTAAAGAAGCAGGAGATCTGGATCCAAGAACCCTCAAGATATTCCATAATACAACGAAAATGGAACAAGATGCCATAAAATCTATGGCCAACAACGTAGCAATTGTCATAAAACCAGCGGATAAAGGAGGAGGCATTGTCATACAAAATACAGAAGCGTATCGCTCAGAATGCCTCAGACTACTATCTGAAGAGAGAAATTACAAACGCATCGCAGAGGATCCAACGGAACGAATAAGGATTGGCATAACTAGCATGGTAGAAGAAGCCCTTGCCCATGACTGGGTAACCAGAAAAGAGGGTGATTTTCTGATTAATAAACACCCTACAGTACCATACTTCTACACACTACCAAAGATCCATAAGAGGTTAGAGAATCCTCCGGGACGTCCAATCGTCTCAGGTATCGGATCTATTCTGGAACCTCTGTCAAAATTTGCGGATGCTTTCTTACGACCGCTCATACAAAATACCAGCACCTACCTTAAGGACACAAAAGCAGTCCTTTCCCTTCTAAAAGACCTCCCTTTCAATCCAACTAATAACATTCTTATTGGTTTAGATGTAGAAAGCCTCTACACTAGCCTTCCACATAAGGCGACCTTGGATATCCTGGAGGATATTCTGTATGGAGCAATATGGCCCTATCATACACCTCGACATTTGGTTTTGGAATGTTGCAAATGGGCCCTTACTGAGAATTACTTCCGTTTCGAAGACACCATTTTCCAACAACAACATGGGACCAGTATGGGCAGCACCTTCGCCCCGAGTGTAGCTGGATTATATGTCTACCACATGGAGGAACATAAGATCCTCTCTGACAACAACACTCACCGTTCCAAGATCATCGAATGGAAAAGGTACATAGACGATATCCTGGTGATATGGAATGGGAATGAAATAGAAGCTAACCTGTTTTTGGAATGGCTAAATTCACAGGACCCCTTCTTAAAATTTACCCATACAATGAGTAGGTCTGATCTCATCTTTCTAGACCTGAATATCTATGCAGCAGAGGGTCATCTGAAGACCACAACTCACTTTAAACCAACTGCTAAGAATTGTCTTTTGCTTTACGACAGTTTTCATCCTAGACATCTCAAAGAAAATCTTCCTTTTGGACAATTCCTCAGGTTGAGGAGAAACTGCACAGAAATAAATGACTATGAGGAACAGGCTAAAGACCTAGCAGAAAAACTGAAAAACCGTAAATACCCTTCTCGTATCATCAATAAAGCCAAGAAAAGAGCAAAAAATAATAATAGAGATGCTCTACTGGAGACTTACGTAAAACAAGAAACAGGAAAAGATAAGAGACCCATCTGCATCACTACCTTCAGCACAGCGTCAGACAAGATCACAAAAATGGTGAAAAAACATTGGAACATCCTGAACAGTGGTAATTTAAATATCCCCATTCCAATGTTTTCACATAGGAGAGGGAAGAATCTACG
The DNA here is from genome assembly GCA_963921515.1 of Calotriton arnoldi. Taxonomy (NCBI): domain Eukaryota; kingdom Metazoa; phylum Chordata; class Amphibia; order Caudata; family Salamandridae; genus Calotriton; species Calotriton arnoldi. The sequence goes on from CAWUFW010006708.1 coordinate 1,103,107, forward strand.
TGACCTTCTAGTACACACACGCCCGAAACCTAATCAGAGAAATAACCAACAGACCATAAGTACTTTACCAACGGGTCACCACCCGTGTGGGAATTGCAGCGTGTGCCACCTAACTTCCACCACAAAAAGGGTCTGTTTTAATACAGGCACATCATGGGAGCTCAGAAATTTTACAACATGCAGCACAGTAGGTGTAGTATATTTGATTACATGTCCCTGTAATCTCCACTATGTGGGCATGACAACCAGGAAGGTGGGTACAAGGATCTGTGAACACCGTAGCAACATCCGGTGCCACAGAGCGAGTACCAGGATGACAGCACACTTTAATGATATGCAACACACACCCAACGACATGAAGTGGGTGGTGTTGGAACACATCAAACCATGTGACAACCTGGAGCAAAGGTTGTTGGAAAAAGAACAGAGGTGGGTGTTCAAACTACGCTCTGATACTAAAGGGTTAAACGAAAATATTCCGTGGGGTCATTTTTCTAGATAATTGTATTCCAACTATACATGAAATACTGTACCTCCACCCTTCTGCCCTTAAAATCCTTTTACTATTTTTTTCTATTTTTTCTATTTTTTCTATTTTTTCTAAAACTCTATTCCATGTCTTGTCAATATAAACCCCCCTTACTAGATATAGTACACATAGGATTCAGTCCCTATCAGGACCTGTTTTCACCAGTTTAAGATGGCCGCCGTCTTATTATGACTCTTCTCGCAATAGAGAAGCTCTGTTTTTTCATAAGGGAATCGCTTAATACCGCAGGGTTTGAGACCCGCTTTCTCAGTTTCTTATTTTCCTTTATCTTCTATTTTTTACCTTTACTAGATATAGCACACATAGGATCCAGTCCCTATCAGGACCTGTTTTTTACCAGTTCAAGATGGCCGCCGCCTTATTGTGGCACTCTCGCAATAGAGAAGCTCTATTTTTCAAAAGGGAATCGCTTTATACTGCAGGGTTCGAGACCCGTCTTCTTAGTTTCCTATTTTTTACTTTTATTACATCTACAGAGTGTTTTCCTTATTTTTGAACCAATTAGCCCTCGTGAACAATTTTCTGTTTGAACCGAGGATTCCTTGCCCATTTTAGGCACGATACACGCAACATAAAGTACACCCAAAATGGCCCCCATCACTTTCAACGATACGCGGTATAGTCTTTTGAAACGCGTTCGTGACTAAGCAGTTTCTTGGTTTCCTACTTTAGACCTCTCGGAAGCCAGACACGCTAAGATGCGGTCCGCTTATGGGAACGAGTAGGTCATATTGACGGAGGCTAGCCGAGTCAAGTAAGATTCTCTTCATTGGGAGCCCATTCCTAAGTTACTAATGAGGTTTTCCTTTTCATTTTTTCTCTCTTTCGAGTCGTTGACTTAAGACTTTTACTTCTCTTTCTCTAGGGTCTATTCAGGCTCCTCCACCCGGGCTGACCATGGGGCTTACTTTTGCCAGTTATTAAGTAGGTCCATGAGGCAACACGCAATTATATGTTTCATGTAATGTTTGTTTTGTTTGATGTTTTTTCACAAGTGTTTTTTATTCCTTTAACATATGTTTTTAATTACAGAGACACAAGACTAGTAGACTGAACAGAACTAAGTACATGTTTAAAGTTACAGTCAAGAGCACCATCACTATTGGATTGATTTGATCGCTAAAAGACTTTGTTTTTTACCTGCCCACGAGACAGATGGGCAGGCAGTGTATACTAACTTGTCTGTTTTTTACTTCTTCATTAGATACTACGTGTTCAGTTTAACCGTATGTATTATATCTAGCGCTGACACAATAAGTGCGCGCCCCATTGTTTTTCTTATTTTTCACTTTATTACAGGTTTGCACGGAGTGGTACACATGGGGCTGGTCCCCATGTTGTCCTGAAGAAGAGGTTAGGGGACACCTCGAAACATGTTGACTTACAATATCAGGGACATTTAATTCTTCTCCCTTTTATTAACCCCTTTTTATCTTTTGCCAACTAGGAGCAAGAATAAAATTGTTTACGTTCACTAGTTAGGTAATTTTTAACAATCACTCACACCACTCCCCCTTCACTGCACCACACATAGTCATATCTTAAAAATTAGTGCTCCTACGTAACTATCGCAAGTCGCAGCACGCCCCAAGCAGTAGATGCTTGGGATGGCCCCAATGATGAAGCATGTCACCTAGGGGAAACCTTTGGTGAGTGAGGGGACTCAAGAAAAGAATTTTCTTTTCCTTTATTGAGGTGTGTCTTACTCATTTAGTAGACCTCTCCTTTTCCCTATTAGCTAGGTTCCCTGATCCATTATTTACGGATAATATAAATCACATCAGTTGAAGCAATATGGTGCTAATATCAAACACTGTTCAATTTACAGCTGACAAATGAAAATGCCACTGACATAAAATTGGTTGCAGCACTCAGTCCCACAATCAAAATGGAGTTTGAAAATTAAAATTGCAAAAGAAAGCATATTAATGAAAATATGAATGAACATGTGAGTGGCAGAAACTGGAAATGACATGACAACTGTTTGCTGCAATGGTATGCTTCGTTTGTGGTTTCAAAACAATGTTTAAAACTATGATTAAAAAAATATTGGTTAAAACGCTTCAGTTAAAATACTTTTGGGAAAGCAAAATAACAAAGCACTAATTTAAAAAAATGACACGTAGGTCTAGAAAGTAGAAAAAGTTACAATATCGTCAGTTAGTCAATTAGGTAGCACTGGTCTTTCAACTACCTTTTTAATACGTTAAAGCACGTTTTGTATTTCTTTAATTTTTTTACAAAATTTTGATTCTTGCTTTTTTTATCCAGAGTCTAAGAGATGAACTATGACAGAGGGTCATTGTTTTCCTCGAGGGACACACAACACATCATCACTTCCCCATTAAGATATTGAGCAAAAGCGTACGATCCTATTGATAAATCACAGAGTCACTACCGTAATTAAATTAAAAAAAAATGGCTCTTTTCTTTCACCCTTGTATCCCACTCGTTCATCTGCATCCCCAAATCCATTTGTGCTTGTGAATGGGGTGACAGTGCAGGAAGTGGACTGGCGCTGAATGAAGGCGGACGTGGCCTGCCTCTTTGTGGAGCGCAGATGGGCCTTTTCATTTGCAGCAGGTGCAGCTCTGGTTCCCCATCACAGATGTACCCGGATCCTCTCCATCAGCCTTCTGTACAGATAAACACTTCCTGTTTCCAGACTACACCGACCGAATACATTGATAGCATGGACTCTGGTGATTTACACAGAGACGTTTTAAGGCCCAGGGCCCAGGGCCCCCCCTGACAGAGCCAGCTCTGTTCTACAGAGTTTTGCCCTAATGCCCTTGAATATTTCTTAAACAGATTGTTTTAAATACTGTTCTCCTTTAATTGATTTTTAATGTACGTGATGTGTGAGAGTCCAGTACAGACATTTTGCAGAGAAATGTTGTGTTTGTTCCATGCAACATCCATAAAAAAGTTTCTTTTAGATCAAAACAGAGCCTCACATATGTGAAATGGGAGGGTGTTGTAAAGATTATTGGCAGTAATATTGGTGAGCTGCTGCTGTGTTAAAGATTGAAAACACACATTACTGTCCCTGAATATTAGATGTAAACACATTTAGAATTTGGACGAGTGTTCCTGTGCACTGCCAGGCACCTAGCCAAAGAGCGCATGAAAGAGCTGAAATTGGATCGTAAATTCAAAGATTTTCCGAACAGGGCCCCCCAAAATACGTTTGGCCCAGGGCCCCCAAAATCCTTAAGATGTCCCTGGATTTAAATCATGTAAGGTGTAACACCCAATCTCTTTTAGTCAGTATTAGCGCTTTTTTGCTATGTTAATGTTTGCGCCTTGCATTGCAGTACAGTGCTGGATATATTTTAACATGTATATGTGTACTTACGTGTGCTTTGACATTTAAACATACATTTTTAATTATTCTTCTTCTTTGATTTTTATGACGTTAGTTAATCCTTTATCAATTTGATACTAAATTTGCTGTTATTTTCCTTCACCTAAAATTCTGAACATTCATTGTACTGTACTGCAGATTCGAAGTGTGGGAACTGCTTGCTGAAGGAACCTAGGGCCTGATGTACAAACAGATTTTACAAACGCAAAGCCTGCGATTCACAAAACCACAAGCTGTGCAATTGCTAAATACAAAATCACAATGTATAACAGGGGGCATATTGCCTAAAGTGCCCCAGGGGCCATATTGCACAAACACCCTGGGAGCGCACCAGGCGTTTGGGCCAGGTTTATGCACCCCCCAGGGCACTTTGGTATTAAAGAAGGGGATGCACAAGCATTTGTGGCCCCTTCTCTAATACAGACAGCGCTAGTGCCCCCTATAGCGCCAGCGCTAGCTTTAGAAGGCGTTTCCTCATTTGCATGGGGGCGTGCCCCATACAAATGAGGGAATCACTTTGCCTCTGCACCCATGCCGTATTACCGATGAGGGAGCAGAGACAAACATGCCTTTAGAAGGCGCACTGAAAGTGCGCCACAAAAAGGTGGCACACTTTCAGTGTGCCTTCTAAATGCAGCCCTCTAAAGGGATGAAATGGTGTCCCATTGACCACCCAGACGTCCCCTTGCAGATGGGTGCAGTCACTCACTGTACCCGCCTGTAAGGGGATCTCCAATCTCTTCTAAAAGTGCAGGCAGGTTGCCGCCTGCAGAGAGAAACACGGAGCAGCTTTAAGTCAGCTGCTCCGTTTTTCTCTTGAATGCCGTGTCCTGGGGGCTGCACAAGTTTGCAATTGCCCCGAGGGCAGCGCATTTTTCCTGATAGGGCACACTTTCCATGTTTGCACACGGCACACCTGCTTTAAGGTGCACCTTGGCATAAACATGGAATGTGCGACCTATCTGTAATACGAGCCCAATCGTGCAATAGGCATGTGTGCCCACTTTATGCCCACAGGGCACCTTGGTGTAAGAGAAAGGGCTGCAGATGATTTTTGCCCCATTCTGTAATGCAGATAGTGCTGGAGCACATATAGCATCGATGTATCTTAGGGGCACATCCCTTCATTTGCATGGGGCAAGGTAAACACTTTGCCTCTGTGCCTGTGGCGTATTTTGGATGTGGGTTCAGAAGCAAAAAGGCTGTAAGGAGGTGCACTGACTGCAAGTGGGAAAGAGAGTCCTATGGACCCCTGGTTCATTCCACTGCAGGCAGATGCAGTCACTCACTGCACCTGCCTGCAGGGGGCTCTCTGTCCCTCTTTTTGAAGCAGGGTGGGTGCTGCCTACACTGGGGAAAACGGAGCGACTGCTTCAAGGAGCCATTCCCCCTTTCCATAATGCACTAACCACAGGGCAGAAGCAAGTTAACAGCTGTCCGGAGAGAAAGACTTTATGGTTAAGAGGGTGCAATGTCCTTGTTTGTGCCAGACACACGTAGTTAAAGCTACGCCACACTGCAAGTAAGGACACTGTGGCCCTTACATAGTTAGGCCCCAGGTAATTTGTGAGTTGAAAATATCCGATGGCGGAGGGAGCCTCAAAGGGGTGTCCAATTATCCATGTTTCAATGCTTTATGATCTCTGTTGCGGTCGCAAACCATAAATACCAATCTATCAATGCAGGGCGTAGGGATTCACAACATTGAAGCTGTCCGTGATGACAAGGGTCTGCTTTGACAGCTGCATACATCGAGGGAGAAGTCAGTGGTCCAGTGGACCACTGTTTGCTCCCTTCAATATCTTCATGCAGCATCCCATGTCCTTTTTCTAAGTGCAGTCCCTGTTCATGATTGCAGAGGTTGTACTGGGAAAAATAATTGGCATCTGTGTAATTGTGATTGCAAAGTTGGAGATTTGCTGTCTCCATAGCAGTTCAGTAGGTGGCCAAAAACTCATATGCAGCAGGTGGATCTTGTAGACACTATTTGTAGTTAGACAACTGGAATGTCCATCATAATGTAGGCTTAGGCCTTTAAATGAGCACTATTTATCGTAAACACAGTTTGATCAGTGCATTGACCAATGGGGACACTATTGAACTGAATTTCTACCTTCCAGGAGAGCACATTAATAATCAAATACTACAGAAAAATTAACTGACATACATCAAGGGAAAGAATGTTATTTTTGTTCATTAGGCCAGTAGGGCAGGTAATACCTTCCAGGTGGGATCTAAAATGAGAAGCTGCAATTCATGCATCATAAGCACTTTAAGTTACCATGGCTAAGTGACAGGTCCCAGGTAGGCTTACCAACTATAAAATTGGGAATAGGCTCATGATGCACTCCCACTATATTGAGTCAAGAATATTGGGAGTCACTACATCACACTTTATGTTACCATGGCTATGTGACTCCTACTCTCCTGTCCCCAGTTTTACCATTTGCGTCCCTCAGCTCAACCTACTCAGGAGTGTTAGTGGATTCAGTGCAATCGAGCGAGT